>RCUC01150744.1:0-33986 GCA_003697995.1 Taxidea taxus jeffersonii
CCAGGGACGGCCCCGAGGAGGAATAACAGTCAGGGCCCCCCAGAATGCCCTCTGCCAGCTAAGGGCCCAGACTCATTTTCAGGGGCCTCGGCAAAAGGACGCATCAACTCAGCAAGGTCACCCCAGAGCTCAGCACTGGGAGAAGGAGCGGCTTCTCTGCTGCTGTGTTAGCAGGTGGAGTGAACCCCCCGGCTGGTGCCAAACACCAACCCCCCGCCGAGTCAGGTCCCAGCCCCGGCAGGCCGTGTGTCTCCACTTGTCTGGCCATTACCATGAGACGGAACAAAAGAGGTGTCCAGTCTGTCCTTTCCGAGGCAGGCCACCCAGACCACAGACACAGGGTGACATTCAGGGCTGATTATCTTCACTAGGAGTTCATCTTTTCCTCTAAGCCTGAGCGTGGCCTCTTCCCGCATCCCCAGGACTCACACACTCACAGCCGCACACGCGTGTGTACCTGCCTGCACACATGCATGCCTGTGTTCACACAGCAGCACACATTAGCCCCCGAGCACACTGAGACTTCCCGGCCGGTGGCTCATCGCTGTGGGTGGGATTTCGTCTGCAGCCCGTCTGAGAAACATCGGATATTTCCACACCACTCGGGTAGGGCTCCTGGGCTGGGCCTGCACCCCTCCTTCTGCAGACGGCTCCCCAGGAACCTACTCCCTCCACATCTGGACTCGTGGACCACGACGAAGCAGCATCGCTGCACCACGGTCAAGGGAGGGGCAGCCCTCTCTCTGGCACCGAGCCAGAACTGGGGGCCACCTGAACTCATCAGCAACCAGTGTTCAGCCCCCAAAACAGTCTGCCTGAGTGGAAGCTCCCT
Organism: Taxidea taxus jeffersonii; assembly: GCA_003697995.1. Taxonomy (NCBI): domain Eukaryota; kingdom Metazoa; phylum Chordata; class Mammalia; order Carnivora; family Mustelidae; genus Taxidea; species Taxidea taxus. Next base: position 833 of record RCUC01150744.1, read on the forward strand.
ATGAGAATGGAACCATGAACCAAGTTCGTTAGTGAGCCACGGCGGGCTCCAGGATGCAGGCGACCTGGATTCAGAGCTCAACCCTATCCTTACCGACCACGCAACCCTGGCTCTCCTCGGGCTTCTGCGCCCTCAAGCATCAACGTGTCGGTGAAACACCTCCCTTGTGGACTTGCTGAGACAAGTAAACGCAGTGGGTAAAACACTTAAGGTCCCCAGTACAATTCCCGTCCCACTGGAGGTGCTTAGAGCACACGTCCCTCCGTGTTCTCTGCAGAAACGTGAAGCTGCTGGAGAACCTTTAAGAAAAAGTGCGCTGTTCTCCATCTTTGAAGAGCCTCACAGCCCCCAGGGCCAATGTGGGGTCCCCGCTGCTCCCACATCCCCCAGGGGCCCTCCATCCCTGCCCCTCACTGCCGCCAACTTGAACCACCATGGAGGGGACACACGAGCGAGAGGAGCGGGCAGGCGGCTGGGCTGGGCGTCCACGAGCCGCGGGCCCAGCCCCGAGGGGAGCAGGCTGTGTTTGGAAGAAGGCTGCAGACACAGTAGCAGAAAACACATTTTAATTTTATTTTATTTTTTAGACCTTTAAGAAGTACCAGAGAAAGGAAAGAAGAAAAAGATAAGAGAGAAAAGTTCACATTAAGAAGTAATCAGAGATGGGGCTCCTGGCTCGTGCGGCTGGTTGAGCATCTGACTCTTGACTTCAGCTTGGGCTGTGATCTGAGGGTCGTGGGATCGAGCCCCGGGCGCTGTGCTGGGCGTCGAGACTGCTGGAGAGTCTTTCTCCCTCTGCCCCACCTCCCCACCCTCTTTAAAAAAGAAATAGAGAATTGGATAAAATAAGATTCGTGGCATAGGGAAGGCTGAGATCTCAGGGGACAAGAGACAAGACTCGGACATCCGAGGCGCTGGTGGCCAGCTATGGAGCTGAGCTGCTCTGGGAAGAGGAGACACAGAGAGCCAGCGGTGGGCAGGGAGGTCTGGGGTGGGCAGGATCACAGGAGGACAGAGCCCAGAGTGGAGGGCCCAGCCGATGAGCTCGCCCTGCTCCCAGGAGCCTGGGGCTGCCAACAGAGGTCACACGGTTCTAAAGTGGGGGAGCCGGGGCTGGACCCAACCTCCGTCCTTCCAGGCATGAGCAGCGAGCTGGACAGTGGAACGTGTTCTGTCCATCTGGCTTCCCCAGGCTGCATGATGACATCCCAATAACCCAGGGCCCAGACAGTAGGGGGTACATGGACCACGGCTCCCAGGCCACCCTGGTCTCTGGTGAGAGGTCATGGGCCGGGATGGTTGCCAACACGTACTCGCCAGCCAGCTTCCCATGAGAGCCAGTAACTGGAAACCTCTCTTTTTTTCCCTGTGTGGGTCCCATTCCTCTGAAGCATCCCTCCCTCTCCCCAGGATCCTGGATCCCATCTAACCTATACTCAGCCCTGAGACCCTAGGGGCCATGCACGGATGTCGCCACAGTTCTCCGTGGCTGGCCTCTCCCCACGGCCCGACTCGCTCTGCCTCCGGTGCTCACAGACCCTGGCCTGCGTGCTGCTCTGTTAGCCCACTAGTGCTTATGGGCTGGTGGGCTGAGGATCCCGTACAGACCACCCCAAGACACCTAATACAAGCACAGTGCTGGCCACCCTGAGGGGCGGGAATTCTGGCAGGCTTGCTGCACAGGGCTCGGCTTTGTCGCACGTGGAGCTCAAAGGGCAGCGTGTTTTCCTCCCCTCTGTGAGCACAGCTGTCCTCCTCCAGGAGCATCCCTTCCTCTCCGTGTGCTGTCGTTCCCAAGGGTCCACCTCCAGAAGGACACAACGGACATGCTAGGTGGCAGCCAGGATCCAAGAGCAAAGGCAAGGCTGCCGGGCCTCGACGACCAGACCCAGACCGGCACAGTGTCTCTGCCATCCTTCCTGCTCAAGGCTGGTCTCACAGCTCTACCCTGAGAAGGGGGTGGCGTGGCCACAGGGAATGGTCCCATTCCCTGTGAGCATTCCCACAAAGATCAAGTCTGCTAACAGCACGACCTGAGACAAGCAGACTTTCCTCGAAGAGCCCGGAGCCCGGAGGAGCTGACGGTCAGCACCCCCCACCCCCAGGGCAGCTGGGCAGCCAAGTCCACGGCAGGCCCTCGGGAAACAGAGGCTGGTGTTGGCAACGGGGTCACGGGGATGCCCTGGGCTCATTCATTCATTCACCTGGACGCTCGGACGCCTCCCCAGGAGTCACTTAGCTGGACAGGGTAGCCTGGGGTGAGTGCGTCCTTCTTCCCGCCGCGGGGAGTTCACCGGGGGAAGGTAGACACGGACTGTGGGGTCAGGCTGCGTGGAAATCGAGCACCACCGCCCCAGGGCGAGGCCGTGGGCAGCCGTGCAAACGTCTCGGAGCCTCCACCGCGGGAACAACAGGACCCCCTCGGGACCGTGCGAAGGATAAATGAGATCGAGATCGGGGCTGGGAAGGGCTCCCAGCAAGCTGGCCCATCATCTTCGTGGACGTGGGACAGCAGACCCGGGCCCTTCCTCGGTGTCACTCCCATGACCACGAACCTGACCTCCATCCGCAGGCAGGGCAGATCTGGCAGCAGCTTCCGCAGCGGTACAACCTGCCCTGCGGGTCGCCCGTCCTCGTCCTGATGAGACCTGCGCTCAGTTTCCATCTGGAGAAATGTCTTCCGTTCTGGTGATTTACCTCCCTCTGGCCTGTCAAGCTGCCCCACAACCTTGTTCTCGGGGACTTCAATCTCTCGGAGCCTGACTTGGATTTATGGAGAGAAATGTCCCTGGAATAGGAATTGCCTTATTGCCCTTTAGCAGGAAGGTCGGTGCCCTGGGAGCCCCTGGCCCATCCAGGCGCACCACCAGCGCCTCTGTGGTGGGGGGTCCCAAGCTGGGGAGTCCTCTGAACCCCAGCACACAGGGACTGCCGAGCCCGGGCGAGACGAGCCCCCCCATCGCTGCTGAGGCCCCTTGGCTCCCTCCAGGGGCCCCATCAGCAGCAGGGGCAGGTGGGGGGTGAGCAGGAGGGACTGGAGGTGAGCCCCGCGGAGCCCCACCTGTCCCGTCTGGCCCACTGTGCCGCCCACAGGCAAACCTCCCCTCCCAGGACCCAGGCCCCTGCCCTCGGGGTCCTCCTGCCTCCCCAGAACACAGAGTTCCCCGGAGTCAAGGATCCTGTGGCCCTGGCACCACCTACCCAGATGGATGGAAGGACAGACAGATGGCGGGTATGTGAGGGCGGACGGAAAAGGATGCAGACGTCTTTCCCATTCCCTTTAGGAAGGAATCGAACATGATGCGCTAATCCCCTCGGCAGAGCCCGCTCCTGCCTCCCTCCTCCCTGGGCTGCACGTGGCTGCCACCCTCCTCGGCAGAACCGGGAACTTGTGGCATCGTTGCAGGACAGGACTGGGACCCGCAGTGATTCTAATGCTGGGACACCCCGAACGTGTCCCCAAACCCCCCAGCCCCAACCCGTCCGTCATGAAGCCGGCACCTCCTGTGTGGGAGGGAGGACGATGTCCAGCCCGTGAAACCAGTGTTGCTTTTGTGATACAAGCTTTGGGGCCTCAGAGAGGCCACTGAGGCCACAGGGCCCTAAAGATGATCACCGGAAGGCCCCAGGGAAGGCCAGCTGCTAGTCCCACTCTGGGCACCCTGAAGACCAGCACACACGCACGCACACACACCCGCGCTGGGGCCCCACGTCGGCACCGGCATCCTGGCTCCTCGATCTGACCGGAGCAGGCCTTTGCCAGGGCTGGTTTCTGCCTCTTCAGTCTTTACAGACTCCCAGTAAAACAGGGGCCACACCACCTCCCAGCAAGCCGTCCGCGCACGGCCGCGCCCCGGGAGACCCGCAGACCACGAGGCAGGGCTTCACCCCACGCACCCTGTCCGCGGCGCCCACGGCTGCTGGGGCTCAGCACGTGTCCTCCCCACGCACCGCACGCCCCCCACCAGAAACGGCTTCCTGAAAACCCCTCCTCTTCCTCTGCCTGGGTCGACCCCCGGCTAGAGGCTGCTCGGGGCGTCTGACGCGGGCCCCCTCCCAGCCACCCCTCTCCACACGAACCCCCGCTTGTTCCCCTGGTGACGGCAGCCTGTCCTTGGGTGACAATCTCAGACGTCACCTCATCTTGCAGACATCTTGGCTCAGGCCCCAGAGCCCCAAGGCCTCTTCCTAGGCCACCTGGGCCCAGGGGTGGGCGGTCACCCCCCAGCCTCCTCCCTCCCTGTCGTCTAGTCTAAGCACCTGCAAACCTCGTTCTTCCGACCGGGCTCCCCTGTCAGCCTTGCTCAGCGCTTCCCCGCCGGCCGCATGCTCCAGGCCATCGGCCGGTTGTGTTCTTAATGCAACAGAAGTACCGCGCTCGACAGAATCCAAGGGATCGCGGGGGCACGGGGGGAGCAGGCACCCTCCGTGAGAAGGAAAAAGCCTGAACCGGGGCTCCGCTCCGAGACCGCAGCGGCAGCGCGTCCAGGGGGGACGGGGACCCTTAATGACCCCATTTAAGAACGTCGGAAGGCCCCGCACGTGGGGGCGGCTCGACAAGTAAGTGAGAACGGCGCGCAAGGCACTATGGATTACCAATAGCCGAGGGCCCCGCGAGTGCTCAAAACAAAACCCCTCGTTCTCCAGTCCCCTAATTTCTAATGTTGACTTGCTTAGCAAACCTTTAAATATTTTAAATTTCAATAAAAGTAATAAGCACACGTTTACCGTATAGACTAGGACAGGAAGGCGGGCCGGAGAGTGCGGGAGGAGGGAAGAGGGGGTACAGGGAAGGAGGAGTCAGAGGAAGGGAGAGGAAGAAAGGGAGAGGGCGGGAGGGCAGGGAGGGGCACCCTCCCCACCCCTGCACCTGCTCCTCGGCTCTGATTCCGGCTCCTTCATGGCTCCCTCCCTACCTCCGGGATGGGGGAAGGGCTAACTCCTGGGGGACCCGGAGGGGGTGCCGGTTCCCCGTGCCACGCCCCCTCGGGGGCAGGTGCACCAGCGCTCAGCTCCCAGCCCGAGGCTCCCGCGGGCTCGGGGAGGGGTTGGCACGGCGCCTCCGTGCCTGGCCTGCCCCCTCACCCCCCTCACCCCCGCCTCTGACGCTGACAGCGACACCGCACCTTGTTACGGTTGATAACATGGCGCTCTGTTTTTACTCATAATTGAGTCTCCAGTGCCTTATCTGCAGACTCTGGAAAGTTGAAAACCAATTAACCTGAATGAGTGAGCATTGCTAATGCCTGTAACCGACAAAGCCCACGGAAGGTGGGGAATCACCTTCTCTGTGCCCTGGGTCCACGCAGGGGGAGGTAGACAGGGCCACGAACAGCCCCCGGGGACCCGGCTCAGGACGCCGCCATCCTGACCACATGACCAGCACAGCATTTCAGCCAGTGGGCGGGGCAGAGCCCAGAGGGGTCCCCACACCTGCCCCACCGTCCCCGGTGCACAGAGGTGGGCGGCCACCTGCCGTTGGACAGCCCTCACCCTGCCCCCGTGGGCAGCACGAGCCAGCCACAGCCTTGGGGTCACACTTCTTCCACTCACAGGACAACGTTCCTGGGGCCGCACTCAAGTGACTTTTCTTTCCTACGCTTTACCAAATATTCAAAACCAAGCCATTTTTTGACCTGTATTTGGGGGCTGGGAGTGAGGGGGTGCGTTAGGCCACTCCTGCTCCCTGCCCCCCATCACTCCCAGTCCTGCTTTGAGGGGGCCAGCTGGCTGTTTTCCTTCATTCTCTGCCCTCAGTGGCCTCATGTTTCCCCCAGGCCCCCCGAAGCTGACCGCTCCCGGGGAAGTGCCCATCCCCCCCAGGAGCATCTCTCCTAGACACCCCGAGGGGCAGGCTCCTGGGCGGGCTGGGGCCATCAGCAGCCGTCACCCAGTCACCCCAGCTCTGCAGCGTCAGGCCCCAGTACCTGAGACCCTGTCGCTTCCTCGTTGTTTATGCGCTCCCCCATTTCACACCTCCTCAGTTAGCACCGCTCAGCAGTTGGCACACTAAATGACAGTGGTGGCCTGTGGCATGGCCGTCACCGAGGGGCCCGCCTGGGAGGCAGGTGGATCGGCACTTCTGTCTGTCCGCAGATGTGCGTCCATGCTTCCACCTGGTCCCTGCACTTCTCCGCACGTGGGTGCCCCATGGTAAGGCTCACTAAGAAGGGGTCCTGACAAGTTGCCATGTGCCTGAACCACACTTACCGACAAAGGCCGGGGTGCGGGGCTCTGTGCTGGGTGGGCCCTTCCCTCCCCCAGAAGCTACAAACGCAATTGTGCTGCCCTCCAGGACGCTGGCGCACTCTCCGCTCTTCAAGACCGAAAGCCGGTCTGATCTTAACGTCTTCGTAACCGAGTCATTTCTTTTGTTAAGTTCTCCTTTAGTGTCTTAAACCTACTGGGGTGATTTTCCCAACAGCCCGTCTGTGTAGGTTTTAAGGCTGTCGCGGATTCCACCTGCCCAGCAGCCCCCCAACCCGCCGCCATGCCCCTCTTGTTTCTTCAGAAGTCCTCACTGCTCCATGCTCCTGGGTCCCCTTTCTAAGATTTCTGGTCACAGGATATTGATTTTTTGTGTTGATCTGTAAGTTCCTTTCTCTTTTCTTTTAGAATTTCTCTCTTTTGCTCTACTTTCTAGAAACTTTTTCCAACTTTATCCTTTTTTATTGACTTTCTTTTTTAATTTCAGCAGGTCCATGTCAGGTTTCTAGGACGGTTTGGAGGGACGAGCTTCCCTTTCTTACGGCGCATTGGTCACGTTTCATGGCTGCGCTGCACTCTTCAATTTCTCAAATATACTTATCGGGGTGTTTGTGTCTTCTCCTAAGTCATCTGTGTTTCCTCCTAGGTTATTTGTGTCCTACATGTTTATTTTGGACAATCTTAAATGCTTCCATTTAAGAGCAAGGCTTAATAGTCAGAGGTCTGTGGGTCATCAATGAGCAAACGAGGGGCAGAAGGGCACAAAAACTCTAGGGCGCCCACACAACTGCCCTGGACCCCGCCATGCGGTCTGGCCTGGAGCAGTGCCCATCGCCCGGTCCCCAGCCTGCACACACACGCATACCCACACCAGAGCAGGCTCTGCTCCAGCAGGGTGCCTCCCCCACCACAGACCATCACGGGACTGTTGAAACTCACCTGATTCCTGCCTGCTTACTCACTTCGCCGCACTGTTATAAAGAGACCTAAGAGAGGAAGAGATCAGTCTCCTGGCATAGTCCGGTCACTGCTTAAACGGGTCAGATCCATGAGGAGACAAGCCAGTGGTGTCGAAGGGCTATCCAGGCAGAGGCGAGTGGGGAAGTTCACAGTAGAGACTGCACAGCAGCCACGGGGGCCCTTCGTCCAGGGAAAGGAGGGGAATCCACAATGAGCACTCTGCTTCTCTAAGTTTGCTCGGCCAATATTGTGGTTTGTTCCTGTTTTCTGATGGAGGAAACCAAATTCTGCAGGGACACTCTCTGTGGGCAAGTCTCAGCCCTAAGCCCCTTCCCGCTCGTAAGGAGGGCGTGCGTTTCTGCATGGGGCAGATGGGGCCCGTCGGGATGCAGGAGAGCGTACCTAACTCCGGACGCTCAGATAACAACGGCAGCCGTGCCCATGGTGACTTGAGCTCTACAGTGTGCTGCCCGGGGACCATCCCACCCCTGGGGACACCTGTGCTGGTCCTCGGTCCCGAGACACACGGGTGTCCATCCTGAATGCTGGCTTCAGACTGACAGGCATGAGCGGTTTTTGGTTTCTGCAGGCTGAAGGGCAAAACTGGAGCCCTTCCACCTCCAGACCCAGCACGGCGTGGGCACCTTCAGAGCCTCCCCCACCCAGAGCAAGTCTGCGAGGAGGGCACACTCCCGTCCCAGTGCAGGGAAGGGAACTGGTGCACTGGGAGGTTTTGATACCGTGACGAGCTGTGTAGGCACAGTCCATGTCCGTCCGACTGCCCATCACGGCTCCTTCACACACGTGTCTCCAAGGGCCGTGTTGCTGCCACATTCCTGCCACATTGCTGCATGTGGCTCTGATGCAAGAGCCACTACCTGAGAACTACAGGTCGACCACACCACTACCACGCACCTACCACGTGACGACCTGCCACGTAACCCCCACACTACCACCACACAACTACCACATGCCTATCCTACGGTGTCCATGTACTACCACAAACCTCCACACCACTTCCATGCAATGATCACATGGCCACGTAACCACCACGCAACCACCATGCAACGACCCACCACACTGCTCCACAGCGGCAGTGAAGGAGCCCAGCGCAGAGGAGAACAACACTGAAACCATGGAGGACGTCGAGGTCCTTGCACCACTTGCTGATCCAGAAGACCTCAGTCTCCCAGCCCAGCGGGAAGCTGGTCAGGCCACCCTCCCCCCACACGCGTCCCAGTGTCTCTATAACGTCTCACTGGTACCACGAGGCCACGGGTGCCAATTGCCTCCAGCTTGCATGTCACTAATAGCAGGAGTGGACACCAGAAGATGCTTCGGGTCCTGGCAAGAGAACCCTGTGACGGCAGCCCCACCCCGGTGTGCTCCCCCGCAGACACCCCCCAGCAGGGAGCCCGGCTGCTGCACGGTCAGCACGCTCCGCTCGGAGCCCTTGGCCTGACTGGATCTCTCCAGCGCCTCATAGATCCTGGCAAATGCTTCCTTATCATGTCTCTGATTAGGCATGAAAGTCCTACCGTTCTCTTCAGGGGGAGCCGAACGGTTCTCCAGCGAAGATTTATGGAGTCCTTGCCCCAGCCCTGCCACACTCCAAGAGCCAGGTACACAGGGGGGCAACCACTGCAGACCCAGATGGCGGGTCAGAGGCACGTGGGGCCAGGCCGTGAGAGCCACGCACACACAGCCCCACACAAAGAAACCCAGGGACCCCGGGCGAGGCCAGGGCTTGCATCGGGGTCAACACCGTAGCTGCAAGGTCGGCCGCTGTTTTGCAGGATGCCCTTGCTGAGGGAGGCTGACGAAAGAGAGGGCACCGTCCCCCCACTACCACCCCCCCGCCGTGGGCCTTGTCACAGCTGAGGGCAGTCTACCATGACACCTGAATAATACAGGGGAAGGGGATGCAGACTCCCTGCTTCACCCCATGAGCCTGGCCCTGTAGGCCTGGAGGGGCCAGAGGTGGGTGCAGGGCAGCCCTCCAGGGACCTCCCGAAGCCCCCGCCTCTCTGGCACGGAAGGTCGGAAGCACCCGCGTCCCAGGAACGCCCTCCACAAGGCCTCGTGCGTCTCGGCTGCTCCTAATCTAACCACTCAGGTAAGCGACCCCCTCATTTTTACCACCTGGTCTCTTGAAGGAGCTTCCCAACATTTTAACCACCTCGAAAATCAAATCGTGGGCAGAGCAGCCTTCCCCACAGTGACCCTCTTTGCTTAATTAAGCCACATCTAACGAGTGACAGAGACAGGCCAAGTGGGCCGCTTCCCGGAGCTCCGTGCCAGGAAGCCCTGGCGTCCTGTTCGTGCTCCTCCCAAGCGCAGGGGCTGCCGGGGCTGCTCGGGGGGTCCTGGCGGCCGTGATGGGCACAATGCCTACTCGAGGATGCTGCGCTCATCAGGAGGGAAGGCAGCAACTGGGAGGCGGAAGCAGGGGCTTTCTAACTATCTGCAAGTCTCAACTGCAGAAATGGTACTTGTGTCCCGCCAAAGTTAAGGTATGATTAATAACTTCTCTGTGTACTTGGCAGAGCGGTGCTCAAGATTCTGATGGTAACAGTGCCTTGTCTCTATGCACTCTCTTCCCTGCAAAGGGCTCAAAATCCTCCCAAGATTGCTTCAATTTATCTTTCAACATTGCTGCGAGAAGAAAGAAGTCACACCCATGGGTCAAATTAGCGCACCCCAATGGGTGGGGGGCTGAGCCAAGATCAGAGACGGAAGATCATTCATCACAAGTCCAACATTTTTCTTGGTGGTCAAGCCAGGGAGAGATTCTAGCTGCCTATCACAGACCGCATGGGTGAGGGTCATTAAATCTTCACTGCCCTAAAAGACACGGGACAGGGGACACCCAAGGAGATCCTACTTGCTGCTCATGTCACAGCCTGCAGTGCACAGGGCAGTCACATGCCCCACACGGTGACTCGGGGACCCAGGGCTTCTCCAACCTGTGGCTCAGCCAGAAAGCCATGGAGGCCCGGCCGACCCTGTGTGTTCAGCGGCAGCAAGCAGCGACCACCAGCCAGCCCGAGGACCACACAGGAGGGTTTCTGACAAGGTCTGGCCTCGACACAGCTCACGGCTGCACGCACTCTGGGCCAGGCCTCCGCGCCATGGCCACAGCTAACTGCCAGAGGGGCTCATGACTGCAGACGACTACAGATGACACACAATCACTGCCAGGTCCGCACCTACAACAGGAGCCCCCCACCCTTCTCCCTGCCACTGTACTGCTGGTGCCTCCCGCCCTCTTCAGAGGGATGTCGGAGGAGAAGAAAATAGGCCTCGTGCCAACCAACACAGCCCTTCCAAGGTTTAAGAGAAATTACCCTGTGCACTGATTTCTAAAGCAAATGCACTTACCACCCAGACCCGAGTTTCCTTCCCCTCCTTCTTTTTGTTAGAGAAGCCACCTCTGGTGCCGGGTATGATGGAGAGGGGGCCGCGAGAGCCTCCCGTGTTGATCACAGCTGGAGCTCTGGGCAGAATAGGGAAGGCCGGCATCCGAGGACGCGTTCAAGTGTGCAGCAGCGGGGACAGCGAAGGGACGGCAAGCTGGACGGATGGCCAGTGCGGTGCTGGGCTGACCGGCTTTCCTCTGGGGCTGGCTGCAGGCAGGCTGGGTCTCAGATCCATACAGTAAGCAGGCCAGAAATAACGCCCAGAGAACCCTCCTTCTGGCCAGAGGACTTGAAAAGGGGCCTCTGAGAGGCAGAGCGTGCTGGGGAAGGACTGAGGGACCCTCTCCCTTCATTTCTCCTCCTAGTTTGCTCAAACTGCCTCCCGTCGTGAAGCTCAGCCAGGGCAGGGCTATCGGCTCCTCAATGCCCAGAAGAACACCACTTCTCTGGTGGAGAACCAGGAAAAGCGGCCCCTGAGTTCCAAAAACCTTAGGGGAATCCTTTTGATTTTTCTGTCTTTTTTTCTCTCGCCACCTTGCCCCCACACCACCCGGGTTGTACAAAAGCACAACACAGTGCATGGGGAGAGGATGAACCAGACTCAACGAAGCCAGAACTGTCCCACTGAAGTCCTGGGGAAGTACCCCTGTGGTCCAGAGAGGGCTGGGGACATCCCGAGGGGAGAGAGCGCAGAAGGAAGGTGCAGCAAGGATGCAGGTGAGTAGGCCTGAGCACCAGGGTTCCTCCCCCGCTGTGTGTGCAGGGAACAGGTCCGAGGAAGCACCACAAAGCCTCTGCAGGCTGAGCTGACACGGAAATCCCTTGCTGCAGCTGGGGCGACAGGACCTGTGGCCCGAACCTAATATTCTCTAAAAGATTTAAACAAGGGTTTCTCCAAGATGCGATCAGGAAGGAGAGAAACCATAAGAGACTCAATCTCAGGAAAGAAACTGAGGGTTGCTGGGGGTGGGGATGGGCGGGGTGGGACGGCTGGGGAGGGTGTGTGCTACCGTGAGCGCTGTGAGCTCTGTAAGCCTGACGAGTCACAGGCCTGCACCCCTGAAACAAATAACACATTACATGTTCATAAAACAAATCTTAAACCCAAGGGTTCCTTAACCTATGTGCTGCTGACATGTTGGACTGAATGCTTGTCTTGGGGTGAAGGTGGCTGTCCTGTGCACCCTGGGGGTTAGCAGGTCCCGGGGTCCTCTGTGGGGCAAACCCCCACCCAGCTGAGATACTAATTTAAACAGCACTCGGGGCTCCTGGTGGCTCGGTCAGTTAAGCATCCGACTCTTCCTCTCGGCTCAGGTGTCTGTCTCGGCGTCCTAAGCTCAAGGCCTCCACCGGGCTCCACGCGGGGTAGGGAACCTGCACTCAACACAACACAACCCACAGAATTCAGCAGCTCACAACACAATATTCAACACACCCAGGATACAATTCAGAATTACTCAACGTACTAAAACCAGGAAAATACAACCAAGTTTCGAGAGCAAAGACAACCAGCCCACGCCAACTTTGAGAGGACCCAGCCTTCTGAGCTACGCGACAAAGACCCGAGAGCAACGGTTGCGACCGTGCTTCTCTGAGAGCGAGTGAACACGTTGGAGACAAAGGGAAAAACACGTCTCAGCAGAGAAGGAGAAACTATACAAAAAAAGGGAACTTTGAGAACTGAAAAATAAAATATCCGAAGTGAAATTCCAGATCAGCAGGGAGACTCGGCAGGAGAACGCAGCAGCAAAGGGAGTCGGGGTCTGCAGGTCTGCGTGAGCTCTGCCCCCTGCAGACCGGACAGCACGGCGGCCCCAAAACCTGCCGGGCAGGATCCCCCTCCCAGCAAAGAAAACTCCAGAAGCTCTACTGGCAAATGCAATGAAATATCCTACCAAATCGGCTCCACGCAACCGCTTCCTGGAAGAGAAGGAGCAGGAACCCCTGTCGCGTGTTCCAAGAGGCCGGCACTACTGTGCGCCACCCCCGACTGTGACGTCGCGGGAGAGGAGCAGAGCAGTGGCCCTCCGGAGCGCAGACGCCAGCATACGCTCCACACACCGCAGCAAGTAACGTTTAGCACTATTTCTCAAAGATAACAAATCACGGCCAAGCAGCTGATCCCAGAACGTAAGGCCGGGCAGCAACTGAAAAGTCCATCAGCGGGACTCACCACATGGACAGACTGCAGACGAAGAGCTACAGAACCGCGTCTGTAGAAACGAAACAGAAAAAATGTTCGACAAAATTCGATGTGAGTCATGATAAAAGCTCTCAGATAAACAGAGAGAGAGAGGGACCTCCTCTGCCTGATATACGGTATCTCCACTTGGTGGCCAAAGACCAAAGGACACAACCCGGGGACCAGGAACAAAGCCAGCGCATCTCCGCCCAGCCCTTCTTTTCAACACTGAAGTGGGGATCGCGGCCTCCAGTGCGATGGGGTAAGACAGAGAAATAAAAGGCATAGAGAATGGAAAACAAGAAATTAAACTGTCTCCATCTTGCATAGAGTCTGACTTCCACCTGGAAAACCCCAAGAATACTATAAAACAAAGGAAGCTCCGAGAACTAGTGAGCGAGGCACATGCGGTAAACACACAGATCAACGGAACAGAACAGAGAATCCAGTTCCCCCCACAAAAATACACTCAGATGGTTTTTCAAAATATTGCAAAGGCAAAGGATCACCTTGCTTACTGAGATGCAGACGTAACAAAAGAAACCTCATACTTCCCACAGCACATGAAAATTGACTCAAGTGAGCCACAGACATGACTGTAAGAGGCAAAGGTTTTAAATGAAAAATACAAGAAAACCTTTTAGACTTTGGGTTAGGCTACTAGGTTTTAGATATGACATCAAAAGCATGATCCACAAAAAAATTAATAAATCGGGGGCGCCTGGGTGGCTCAGTGGGTTAAGCCTCTGCCTTCGGCTCAGGTCATGATCTCAGGGTCCTGGGATCGAGCCCCGCATCGGGCTCTCTGCTCGGCGGGGAGCCCGCTTCCCTCTCTCTCTCTCTCTACCTGCCTCTCTGCCTGCTTGGGATCTCTGTTAAATGAATAATAAATAAAATCTTTTAAAAAATTAATAAATCAGACATCAGCAAAGTGAAAACTTATTTGCTCTGTGGAAGACACTGTTAAGAGAATTTTTTTAAAAAAGGAAGACGAAGAAACAGCCACAGGCTGGGAAGAAATACCTGCAAATCAGATGCCTGAGAAAGGCCTTACAGCCAGAATACATACAGAACGCTCACAACTCAAAAATAAGAAAACACATGACCTGGTTGTTTTTAGTGGACAAAGATGTGAACAGATGCTTCGGCAAAGATTTATGGACGGAAAACGCAGGCATGAAACGCCGGCCAACACCATTAGTCGTCAGGGAAACGCAACGTAAAAGCACAGTGGCACAGCCTGTCCGCCGCCACAGTGGCCGAATGTCGATGACAGGTCACGCGCGGCCAAGGACGGAGGCCACCCGGGACTCGGGAACCGCCGCGGGACGCACCACGGGGGCCACCTGAGGGGCTGTTCGGGGCTTCTTGTAAAGTGAAACATACGTTCGCCACGAGGCCCAGGACCCTCCTTGGAGGCACGTGGCGCAGGCTGTGGTCACACGGAGCCCGAGCGAGCCGCTCGTCCGTCGCAGGCTCCCTCACACTCGCTGTCGGGAGGAGCGCAAATGCCGGTCCGCGGCGCCGACGTGCACACAGCGGACCACGGCCCCGCGGCTGCGACGCGCCACGCTCCCTGGAAGGCGCCGGGCGAGCGGCTGCGGACTGAGGCCAGGAACGGGCATTCCGAAGAGCACGGCGCGAAGAGCGGACGGACGGCTCTCAGGAACCGGGTGGGGCCGGGCTGACTCCGGGGGGACGATGGCTTCTGCGAGGTGGCAGTGACGGCGGCCACACAGCGGTGCGTGGGTCAGAAATAGGCGGACTGGACACCGATGAGGCACACGAATGTAAAAACCAGCTTTCCAGAAAGCAAACAGATTGTACAGATGTCTACATGTGAGCAACACAACCGGCTAAGGAAACCCAAAGGGGCGCTCCCGTGCCGTGACCACAGAGGGGCCGGTGCTGGGGTGGGGGCACTCGAGCAGCCATACGAACGGCACAGTGGGGAGGGGGACGCGTGCAAGCAGGCGGGTCGGTGGCCGGAGCCTGCGCCGTGGGCGGCGGGCGTGGGGAGCCGCAGCGCCGGGCAGGAAGTGGCCCCGTGGACGCAGGGCAGGGATGAGGCCGGCTTTAGGCCGGGCCAAGGAGGGCCGTCGGTGGGGGCCTCTGGAGCCCAACATCTTTCCGCGTGACCTCGGAGCCTATCCAAACTCTCTTGTCCTTTCTCATCCGGGCGCGGGCCGAAGCTGGCGATGCGCCCCCTTCCTACACGGGGCCACACGTCTGTCCTCTCGCGGCCGGACGGCCTTTCCAGACAGCTTCAGTGTGGCTGCACCGCTACGGCGGAGAAGGACCCTTTACAGACCCGTTGCCCGGGGCACGCGGAGCTGACGTGGCTTGCCTTCGGGGAAGCAGAACTTTGGGGACCAAACAAGGCCTTGCTCCCGGGCCCCGAGGCATCCTCCTACCACGCCGCGACAAGCATCCACAAAGGACCCACAGGAGAACCATCTGTCCTCCCCGAATCCCTTTCTCAGGAGCCAGGGCACAGTCGGTTGCCTACCCTGCTGTTCAAAGACCACTTCGGAGGAATTTAATTCCAAGAACTGGAATTTAGTTCCAAGAATAACTTTATTTTTGCAAATGGATCCGTTTGTGTCTGTGTTTTCATTTTGTCCTCTACACTGTAGTCTACTGGAAGATGAAATTTCTCACGTGAGGGTATAAATAAGCGTATGTCGGTATCCCTCTGAACAAGGGGAGCTTCAACAGGGAACGCAGGCCGAGAAAGCTGAAAGCCAGGCTCAGCCAGGCTCAGACCAAAAGGAAGCCCCAGCCCGGGTCCCTGTAGCCGGCGGAGGGCCAAGCAGTGAGCGAGCGCAGCTCTCAGCCCTCCAGGAGGCTGGCCAGGAGGGATGGGCAATCGAGCCCATCCAGGGAGAGAAGAGCCGTAGCCTGGACCAAGCATCGGCCTGTGCCCTCAGAGAGCTTCTGAGCTGGCCGGTCGCCGTCAGGCCCCAGGCGCTGGCCAGGCACACCAGGTAGCCCCCCAGTTCTTTGGATCCAAAGGGCCACGTGCAGCGGGATGGCCCCTGTGACCAAATCTAATCTCTGTGATGCAAGCCCCTGCTGTTGAGCCACTTACGTTCTCAAACATCCCGAGGACTAAAGGGAGAGGCCGGTTACAGCTGGCACGGGGCGGGAGCAGGGGAGTCATCCCCAGCACCCCCAAACCGCTCCCCCTCCGAGACTTGTGGAGGACAGCCACACCCACCGCAGGGACTCTGGGACCGCCCAGGCCCTTCCTGGCTTCCCCTTTCTGCCCGTAGCACCAGCTCCTCTGCCGCATATACCGTCTCTCACTTCACAAGCCACCACAAATGAAAGGCAGACAAGAGGAGCAACGAAGAGGAAAGAGGAGCAGGGAGGGAAGTCTGAGGCTCCTGCATCAGCACAGAACCGACCCCGTGCTCGGGAAAGACCAGCGTTTTCTGCCGGAGGCATCCGTGAAAGCGCGGCGCGTCAGCGGCTTCACTGAGGCTTACTGACCCCTGGGTCGCCCCGCAGCCGGGTTCAAGGCTACGCATCAGGTCGTGGGGTGGGGAAGCCCGCTCCTGGCCGGCGCACACAAGGAGACGAGATGGCCTCCAGTTAGGGGACAAATCCTGCAAGCCAGCCTACCTCTTGCTATCACGGGTCTCACTTGAGGAAACCTGTGCCATTTCTTCAAAGGCGATCCCCTTGACTCTGCTGCCTCTGCCCTCATCCCCCAGTCACATGACCAGAGGAACAGGAGCCATCGGCACCTCAGGGCACCTTTCTGGTGACCAGCATCCCTCAGGGGGGCTCAAATGTGACCAATGGCAGGGAAACGCAGGTGGCACGTCCCCTTGCCGAGGACAGACGGCAGGAGTGACGGACTAAGTGCTTTTTGTGGAAGAGACCCCCGGCCCTGCCCAGTGCCATTCCAAATGCGCTTTAAGCACAACAGCTTGATTTCTTGCTGCTGGCAGTCTGAGCGGACCGCCGCGGAATTCGTGGCATGGGGTCGGCTGAACTCCGCTCTGCAATCTCCAGAGTTCGCCCCGCGCGCTTAGGTTCCATTCTTTGGCTGGTTCCAAGGCAGCAAATCAGAATTCCCTTTCTTTTATAAGAAGAAAAAAATCAGTCTATATACAGAAGGAAAGGGAAATAAACGAGAATGCTCTGTCTTCCTTATCGAAGGGGGCAGCGAGAGCAAGGTACCGACTTACACGCGAGAACAGTGTGCACTGGGCAGGGCCAGACGGCGCTCGGTGCTCTGAAAGGGGGCCCCGCAAACTGCCCGGCGGGGGCGGGGTGCTCCGCCGCCTGGACACTCGGAACAGAGCTAACGCGGCTCCCTGCCTGAGCGCCTGCTTTCAGGACATTCGAGAGCAGATGAGCAAACAGAAAACTAAGGTTTTATTGCACCTAACTTATTCACTTCTTCTGAACCTGGGCCACGATCGCCGACATCAGTCATGACCAGAGTGATGCGACAGGAGGGGAGAGCGCATGAAACGGGCTGACGAAGACAGGATTCTGGTGCGTTTTTGTGATCTGAGAAAGCAGCTGGGTGAGTGTGGGCCCGGAGGCGGGGAGGGCTGGCTAAACGGGTCTATTCCGCTATGCCTTCCTTCCCGAGGGTTCTCCCCTTTACGTCCCAAGTCAAGCCGTGAAGACTACACCAGTCACCTGCGGCAATGGCAACAG
This sequence comes from Taxidea taxus jeffersonii, assembly GCA_003697995.1. NCBI lineage: Eukaryota > Metazoa > Chordata > Mammalia > Carnivora > Mustelidae > Taxidea > Taxidea taxus. The sequence goes on from RCUC01150744.1 coordinate 18,281, forward strand.
CCCCCAGCGAGTCCGCTTTTCCCAGGCAATCCTAAGCAGCCACGGAGCAGTGTGCCTCCCACTCCCGTCCGGGGTACAGCGTGCACACGCTCAGGGACCCCGTTCATTCCTCCCCGGCTCTGGTAGACGCACCCCATCTCCTCTGGCCGCCAGCACCCCCATGCTCTGGCTGCAGCTCAGGGGGCCCGCCGCCAAGCCCCGCCACATCCCATGGCCTCCCCGGGCCTCTCCAAATGTGGCCGCCTGCCTGCCAATCAGCACCTTCCACCTTTTTGGATACCCTTGGTATTTTACCTCCCCTTTAATCCTACACAGGATTAAATACCTGTTCAGCGGTCTGAAGAAAAGCCAGAGCTGGACTATAAACCACCCAGAGAAAAGCAGATTTCATTCAGGAGTAAAAGAGGAGAAAACCGATATCCGTAGAAACCCAGGCTCATCTCCAAATGCAGCAGGGTGAGCAAGAACTTGCAGCCAAGGAGCATGGCAGGGTCCATGGACTGGAACCCATTACGAGGGAGCACTGGGGGCTAGGGGGGCTAGGGGGGGTGCGGCTTGGCCAGATTCCGCGGGTCAGATGTGAGGTTGGGGGGGTTCCAGCCAGAGCAGCCTCGCCAGATTCTTGCTGGAAGCGGACAATGCAGAGATGAACACTGAAGCCAGAAAGTCAAGGCCTAGGTGAGAAGTCCAGGAAATCGGGCCCAAAGTCTGGTCCAGAGAATCTCTGTCACAGACTGAGCTTCCAGGGACAGGGACCACCCCACATTCCTTGTCCCCGTCTAGTCTGTGAAGGCTGGGCGTACCCTGCCGCAGGACTCGTGAGCAGAGCTGCATTCTGAACCTTGTCTCCTGGCTTCACGGCCCTACTCCCCGGCACCCAGCAGCAAGGGCCCAGCGCACCTGCTCTCTGGGGCTGGAGGCCTGGCTCCCTCCGGAGCTGGGGGCCAAGCCGCTGGAGAGCAGGCACCAGAGGACTGTCGTGGCCCTCACTAGCGTGTCACCACCTTGACTGGGGGCGGGGGACGCCGAGAGCAGGATCGGGCGGAGGTGGCAGCTCCTCACCAGCTAGCCTCCAGGGGCCAGGAAGTTGCGTGGGGACAAGCCTGCCTCCCAGCCAGCAGATATGTGCACATCCGTCTGCCGGGCTGGGTGACCACAGAACACAAGTCAAAGCCACGCTGGCAGGAGTAGGGGGAGAGCCCGGTCATTGAGATCTGGAAGGGAGCTCGCCTTGCCACGCGGGCCACCGTGCACACAATGTCATGGGAGCCCAGCCCAGCACAGAGAAGCTCCGGGTGGCGCTCTTTCTGGGAGTCCAGACTTGCCACAGCTGGTGTCCCCCTTCACCTCCGCCACACGGCCTGGGTGGACGGTGGGGCGCGGCAACTGTCGGGGTCCCCGGGGTCTGTCGTGGTAATGGCTGGTTCAGCAGCTACCGTTCCTTGGGGTTGACGTCGGGCCGGGTACCCCTCTTTTCGGTGATGTGACGTCAGGCTGAGGACATACAGGCAGACAGTGCTGTCTTCGTTTAACGGCGGGAGGGGGGGGGGTGAGGGTCAGGACGCGAGTCATTTGCCACAGGGATGCCGGGGGGGAGGGCAGGGTGGACCCCAGCTCCGCACGGCCCCCCTGAAGACGCGGCCTGCGGCGGACCCCTGGCGACCCCGTGGCAGGCAAAACAGGTCATCCCACCGGTGCCGTGAAGGACCACGCTCGAGAATCCCACAAGGAAGTGGAAAATCCAACTGAACGGAAGAACCCTAAAAAACAAGGGCCACCCCCAAGTCCAATCCCCTTCCCCCTCTGCGACAGCCCATGTGCTGAGGAAGGTTCCGGATTGTGCCTGAGCCCACCGCCCTCCTGCGCCACTGCGTGTCTACCCAGCAACGGCGAACATGCTCCCAGGGGAACACACGGTGTCAAGCGGAACGGCTCCCCTGAAAGGTTGGTCTGTCGGGCACTTGGGCCACCGGCTGCAGATACGGCACGAAGGGAGAAAGGTTCAGGCAGGTGCCCCGCAGCCTTCCCCGCGTGGCTCAGGAGCGCGCAGGGGGCGTCACTGTCCTCGGGAAGTAATTTAATTGTCCAGGCTCCCGTCCAAGTCTCGGCAGGAGGACTGCTTTACGGTGCCCTATAGCGGACTCCAGCCCATGCCGCAATACATCACTGCGCAGACCACGTGCGCCCCTCGCCCTAGCGGGCTCTCTGCACGGCCACCGCCTTCACTTCCGGAGACGGCACCAGCAGGCCGGGGTCTCAGCGAAGCAGTGACTCGCCTCCACGGTCCCTGCGTTTCATCACACCCCCCATTGTGCTATATCAAGAGAAGCGCGGATGGGCTTTTCGACAAGGATGGCCGCAGGTTGCACGGACTTAGCCCCCACAGGACGCAAGAGGAAGCCCTACTACCCTGAAGGCACCTGCCCCAGGAGCTCCAGCCCCTCCCCGTCTCCGCTCCCCTGAGGAGGTCCACACTGACTTCAAGGGCACACGTGTCTGTGGACCCTCCATTCCGGTCAGCACTTTGCAGAGCAGTGACTGTGACTCACTGGCCATGGGTTCTCTGAGCATTAGCTCTGGGACCTTCTTGATTCTGCAGGGACCTGCCTGGGCTGCAGGCAGGCCCAAGGCCACTGGAGGAGCAGAGCCTGGGGTTCTGCTCCCAATTCCCGCCCCCCCCACCACCGCTGCAGGGATGAGGGACCCCAAACCCCAGATTCTGCACCCTGGGTGTGCACGCCCTTCACCGTAGCTCTGTATGAGCAGACAGCCCTGTGAGCATGGCAGGACCATGTTTTCTTTGCTTTATATGCCCAGTACTTGGTATACCAGAGCAATAAGGCAAGAAAAAAAAATAAAAGGCATCCAAACTGGAAATGAAGAGGTCAAAATGGTCCCTGTTTGCAGATGATACGATATTATACGTAGAAAACCCTGAAGACTCGGGGAAACACCGGCCTGAACTGATCAATTCAGTGACATTGTAAAATCAGATCAATAGGCAAAAATCAGCTGCATTTCTTTCTCTACAATAAAAAAAAAAAACTCTCTGAAAAAGAAATTAGGAAAACAATCCCATTTACAACAGTATCACAAAGAATAATATACTTAGGAATACGTTTAACCAATGAGCTAAAAGCTCAGGACACAGAAAACTATAGGACATCGATGAAGACATGGAAGACGACACCGAACGTGGAAAGACGCACTGTCTGAATTGGAAGGCTTTGTATTGTAGAAAGGTCTATACTACCCCAAACAACCCACAGAGTTGAGGGACTCCCTCTAGAAAACAGCGCATGGTGCTTTTCTCGAAAATAAAAAAGAACAATCCTAAGATTCAGTGGGGCTTGCAAGTCTGTGAATGGCCAAAGCCCTGCTGAGCCAGAGCAGAGCTGGAGGCAGCACACTTCCCAGCTCAGAACCACGCCACAAACTCACGGTGACCGAAACGGTGTGACAGGGAGGCTACAAAGAAAGACACTCCTGCTCAGCGAGAAGCCTGCTTGAGATCCTCCTCCCCTGCCCCCCCTCACTCACGTCCTCTCGATTGCGTGGGTACGTGCGCACAGGGTCTCTCTCTCTCAAATAAGTAAGTAAATCTTTTTTTTTAAGGATTTTATTTATTTATTTGACAGACAGAGATCACAAGTAGGCAGAGAGGCAGGCAGAGACAGAGAGATGGGAAAGCAGGCTTCCCGCTGAGCAGAGAGCCCATGTGGGGCTCGATCCCAGGACCCTGAGATCATGACCTGAGCCAAAGGCAGAAGCTTAACCCACTGAGCCACCCAGGTGCCCCTAAATGAATAAACCTTAAAAAAAAAAGACACATAAAACATTGCGACAGAAATAAACCCAAATGCACATGGTCAGCTAATCTTTGGAAGAGTCTCCAAAGACACAGGACCGGTAAAGTGTGGTCTCTTCAAAGGCCGATGGTGGGAAAACTGGGTATTCACATGCAAAAATACGAAATTAGAATCTTACCTTGCACTGCTCACAGAAATTAACTTGAAGCATTTTAAAGACTTAAATGTAAGACCTGAAGTTGTAAAAGTCCTATATGAATACATAGGGAAGAAGATCCTTGATGCTGATTTTGGCAATGATTTTTTTAATATGGCTCCAAAGGCACAAGCAACAAAGGCAAAAATAAGCAAATGGTACTACATCGCGCTTTACATAAAGCTTCTGCAGCACGAGGGGAACCATCAGCAAAGCGGAAAGGCCGCCCAGAGTGGGACCACATGTGGGCAAACCGTGTCCCTGAGAAGGAACCGACATAAGGATCTATAAGCAACTCACACAACTCGGCAGCAGACAGACAAGAACAGATGACCTGACGTAAAGGTCAGCCAAGCACCTGGATACGGATTTCCCAAAGGAAGACACACACAGGTCCAACAGGCACGCGAGAAGGTCCTTGCCATCGCTCATTGTCAGGGAAATGCCACTGAAAACCACAATGAGATGTCACTTCACAACTCAGGATGGACATCATCAAAAAGACAGAAAAGACAACAGGTGTTGGCAAGAAGGTGCAGGAGGAAAATCCTCGTGCACCGTTGGTGGGAATGCAACTGCTGTGGGGAAGAACGTGGTGGTGTCTCACTCAGAAACAGCCTCCGAACCCGCAATCCCACCTCTGGGTCCGTCCAAAGGAAGGGAGCCCAGGATCTTGAAGAGGTTTCTGCCCTCCCAGGTTCAGAGCAGCCTTATTCATAACCGGATGGATGGATGGACGGATGGATGGATGGATGGAGAAACTGTGCTACACACTTGTGGGGGGACATTATTCAGCCCTAAAAGAGAAGATAAACCCGCCATTGTGACAGCACTGAGGGCCCTGGAGGACATGGCGCCCGCCGAAATACGCCAGACGCTGAAAGACAAGTACGTCAGCATCTCACTTACAGGCGGAACCTGAAACAGTCCAGCCATGGTATGGAGAGGAGAGGGGCGCTGAGGACTCGGGGACAGGGACGAGGAAGCACCGGTCCACGGGGACAGACGGCAGGTCTGCAGGGGGAGAACATTCTGGAGATCCACTGTGCAGCTTCAAGCCTGCCCAGACGGTAGGTCTTCTCACACACACATAGTGATAACAGCAGTGGAGGAAACGTGGGGGTGAGAAATGCGTTTATGGGAAGGTGACGGTCTCGCGGGCGTGTACTTATCCCCCAACCGCATCCAGCCGTGTCGGTTAAAAACGCACAGATTCCCCAGGCCGTGCTTCACTCAAGCGCGTCAACAAAACAAAGGGGAACATAAATCAGATTGCCTTCCTTCCATATTTTGGTCTCAAACCTCTGAATATCAGCCAAGAGATGAGATAACCATTTTCTATATTAAAAATGGGGATGAAGTCCAAGTCCAGACTGAAGTCAGACACAACCACCTGCTCGGTCCTGAACGACGCGGGCCACATGGACACACATGGAGACGTCCACAGCCCTTTCCTCCAACACAGGCCTGACCCTGCAGCTGGTCAGCTGGGTGCCCTGTGCCACGCTGTCACCTCCCGGTCCGGCCTGTGTGTCCTGGTTCCCAGTGGTCCCTTCCAGGGGAGATGGGCTGGGAGTGGTGAGCAGCGCAGAAGGCTCAGGGTGGCAAGATGCACCGGGAGAGCGCGCCGGTCAGACCAGGACGCCGGGCCACTTCCGTCCCCCTCGCTGGCTCTGTATCCCTGCCAGCCAGCTCTGACCCGGGGGCGTGTGCCCAGAGGAAGGGCATGTGGCCAGGCCGCCAGACTCGACTCCTGTCTGTGCCGTGACCTCACCAACTGCGGGACCCCAGCAAACCCACCAGCCTCTCGAGGCCTGGACCCACTTGCTCAACCATGAAGCCAGACACGTGGTCCGTGCCCCGGGGCGCTTGAAGCATTAAGCGGGACGGTGCGTGCCTCCATGCCTGGGGTCACGTCCCCATCCTCCCCTGGCTTAGAACTGCAGGTCTCCTGCTCGACTGGAGTCACTGTGCATGTCTCAGCTCTTCTCAGAAAGCAAGAGGCTCCTTTCACGAGCCCTCACAGATGAAAATCATTGGGATGGACACATTCTGTCCTCCAGGACGTTGAACAAGACGCCCTTCCTGCTTGGAGCAAAGAGCCCCAGCCTCAGCCTGGAGCTCCTCTGCAGGCATTGGGGAAGGCAGATGCTCCCCCTGTCCCACAGGCCTGCCGGCCCAGCGTGCGGGAGGTGGGGCGGCCGCTCCGGTGTGCCTGCAGACTCGAGCAGCCCGGCCTCCTGCCCCATGCTGCCCAGGCGTCCCAGGGCTGAGGGTCTTCACCGCCCCAACTCTGGAGAGAAAGTGGAGACCGTGTGCTCACTGTAGCACAAGACCGACCCGGACCCTTTCCGGAGAAGGGGTTTCTGCCGGCAATGGGAGTGGCCCATGCATGCGGGCAGCTCCCCAGGGCTAGGGCCGAGCCAGCTTCCCCAGTCCACAACTTCGCCGGGGCTTCTCCTTGGCCGGCAGCTCCTTCAGCCTCCTGACCCCAAGTTGCGTGTATTTCCTACCATACCTTCCACATCGTCACCCCACCACATCAGCCCTGCAGGAAACCGGGTGGGGTGCATCGAGGCAGCCTCCTCAGGAAACACGGGGGCGACAGACAGACCCCACAGGCTAGAGATCACCTGGAGCTTCCCCCGTGGGCCTCAGTCCACAGGGAAGTGCCCTTTCTGCTACTTACTAGCCTCAGTGGCCCGCAAGCTGCTTAACTTCATTTATACCCACTTTCCAGGTGAGAAGGTTAAGGTAGACAACTCAGTGACTGTGTCTCAGTCCTGGGGCCTGGCAGGTAGCAGAACCAGGTCTAAGCCATGTCACAGAGCTCCGTCCTTCTGCTCTGTGCCTCCCACAAGCCGGCCAGGAGGGCTGGGTCGGGGGTAGGGGTGGGCCGGGATGCCCCACCATCTCCCTAGCTCAAGCTTGTCCCTCCACAGCACCTGAGCCCCATATGCCCTAAGGCACCACATCATCCACGTGGGTTTCTCGTGTGTCCACGGAGGGTGGACAGCTGAGCTCATGACGCTGCCCTGCACTGCCCCAGCCAGTGCCACTCCGTCATCCTGCCCCTTGCCAGGTCAGAGGGGCGAAAATGCTGGCTTCCCGGGGGCCGGCAGGGCGTGGCCAGAGTGATGCTAAGCCCGGCCCGCCCACGGAGACCGGTGCCCAGGAGGCTGAGGTACACCCTGGCAGGTCCTCCATCTGCCCGGCCAGCAGGGCCGGTCCACATTCTGTGCTCACAAGCACCCGGAGCACAGTCTGACACTCGGGTCGGCCTGGAGCAGCGAACACGAGTCCTTCGGAAGTAGGCGGGGAGTAAACGGTTTATGGAGTGCGGCGGCTGCGAAGCCCCTTCCGGGCCTCAGACAGTACAACACGCACCTTCGGGAGGGACACGTCATGTGTCCCTGGGAAGCTACCACCTGGCGTGGGGACACTGCCCGAAGTCTCCACATTCTAGTCAAGGGGCCCAACCATGGCCCACCTCCAGCTGCAGAACCGCACTGACTCCAGGCCCCAAATGATGCTAATGGGGGCAGGGATGACAGACGACGGTCACCATGGCTGACGCACTTGCCAGGCACGTGTGAGCTGCTCCCGGGCTGGGAGGCAGGTGCACGCTGCACTGCAAGGTCATCCAAGGTCATTCTGGAGCCTGGGCCTACTTGGGTGAGCAGAGGGAGAGCAGGCCCCTCCAGCCAGGGTTCTGTTGGTCGGCAGGCAAGGGACCCGGGCAGGGGCCTGGCCTGAGCACTGGTGCGTGTCCGCTGCTGCTCTACGGTTTTATTCATCTGATTAAAAATTAAACAACATGGATCCTTCTCCATGGCCACCTGCAGTCTCTCCCGGACACACATGCACACCGGACCCAATGGCTCTCCCCAGCGTTGCAAGGGGAAGGGGAGGCCGCCACCAGGCTCCGGAACCGGCCCCTGGGATGCCCGTGCCCCAGTGTGGGAAATGCGTGGAGGCAGCCAGACATGGTTGGAGTCCCGGGGCGGGGGCGGAGGGGCTGCTGGCTCCGGGCCCTCCAGGGCAGGCCTGGGGGCACCTGGCCAAGAGCCCCCGGGGACCGGCACGGGAGCCTGGGTAGGAGCCGGTGGAGCTTCCTGCGGTGCATGTGAAGGCCAAGGGGACGAGGGGCTTGATCCGTGCCTCCCAGCCAGGAAGCAGCAAAGAGACAGAGCGCCCGTGGACGGGAGGCCACCGGAGAGAGACCCTCGCCATCCTGAGTGACCGCCCAAGGCACCGCTGCTCATCCTGCTCGTAAGCCCTTTGTCCCCTGAGCCGGCTCTTCTCCTGGGTACATGGGGAACTGCTGAGCCCCCGTGTCACCGGCCAGCGGGCTGCTCTGTTCACATATCCGCGAGCGGGGACCCGACAGTACCGGCCCCACGCCGTGCCTCACGCGGCTCAGGAGCTGCCTCGTGTGTTACTGCCTTAGAACAGAGAGTCTGACGGTAACACGGCCCACATGACATTGTGACATGTCCCTCCTGCTTGCGACACACTTCTTCCCACGGTGACAGATGAGTCCCTGAGCCCAGGAGCGTGCTGGTCAGTGGCCTCTGTCCTCAAGGAGCTCACACCACGCTAGAGGACGGGACACACCCTAATAAAGGACGGAAGGACCGCCAGGAACGAGGGCCACGGGGACGCCGGGGAGAGGGGCTGCTTCCTGGGCAGAGCCCGCAGGAAGCGCTTGCTCAGGCTGTGATCTGAGCAGCCACACCTCACAGGCCTGTCCCAAGACCCCTCCGCGCACAGCCGGGACACCAGGAGCCACATTCTGGACACCAGGCAAGGGGGAGGTCAATCAAGCGAATGCAAGGGCCGCTGTCACTAGTATGATGTCAGCTTGGACCACGTCTGACAATGCTCATCGCAGGCTGAGGTCCGGGGCAGACATGCCCGACGCCACACTTGAACCCAGACACCCGTCCTCGGGCGGCCTCGGGAGCTGAGCACCTGTGGTCGGCCCAGCCCACCGGCCCGAGGCGGTGCCCCTGCCCGCGGCCGCGCTCTCCCAGCCGCTCCCCCACCACGGCGCAGGCAGCATGAGCCCCACCAGGTAAGGGAGAAAGGCGGTCCCGACACCACCGTCCCCCACACGCTCATTAGGCAGGAAGACAACAGGGCGTGAATTATTAGGCAATAACTCATGCCAAGAAGCAATTTTAGACACCAAAGTTGAAGGTTTCATCATTATCACATATTCGCTTCTATTTTTCTTTTTCTTGCGGTAAGAAATCGTGTCTAAATCTTCCAGAACCATCACAGCTGCATCAAGGAGTGCACTGGGCCATCCACTTGGACAGCTTGAAGGAAACCAGCTGCTGAGCAGGGGCCGCTCCTACGCGCTCCTTACCCCGGGCTGGTTCTGTCACTGGGGGATGATGATAAACACCGTTTCCTTATTGCTACCTAACACAAAGCCGCTGTGGGAGAAAGCTGCCCAGCAAACAGGCCCCTGAGGGCCAGGTGCACCTCCAGCCTAGCCCCGCCCCGGGCCGGGGGGCCGTGCTGCACGGCGAGCACAGGGGCCTGGGGGTCACTGCGTTGGGACAACGCTGGCTGGCGCTCAGGAGGCCTCCCGTCCGCCACCTACCGTGGCCCTGGGAAGCGGTCTGGGTCCCTGGCCCCGAGAACCAGTCCTGAGGCCACAGCGGGGGCAGGGGGGCCGCACCAGGCTCCCTCGGGCAGGGAGGATATGCCCACACTCCCACTGCGTGCCACAGATGCTGCTAAGCACTGAGGATCCAGCCATCTCCAGAGTGCCCTGATCTCCCACCGTGGCACTGACCTTCCGAGGGGACATCGGCCAGCACAGGTGCGTCAATGCCCTTGGAAGGCAGGTGAGCCCTGCCCGGCCCTCCAGCTGCCCAGGAGGTGGGACTGGAGGGCTTCAGTTGCTGACTCCCCGAACCCGGGGTCCTCGGCTGTGGGACCAGGACTCACCCCCGCATCTCGGCAGCTCCCTCCGTGCCAGGCAGCTGTGAGGCGGGCACACAAACGTCGCGAGTTGTGGCTCCTGCAGACGGAGCGGCTCACAGCACGGTTCATGGCGCGGTTCCCCGTGGCTCTCTGCATGGGGCCGGCGCACTCGGTGCATCTGCCTCCGCTCAGCCCTGACATCGGCGTGCACCGCAGCTGAGAATAACGCACCCGCAGCATCTCACCCGTCCCGAACCTAACCTCGACGACCGGGATGCTACTGACGGGGAAACGTCGGGCGGCCAGGGGTGCACAGAAACTGTACCTTCTGCTCAATTCCTCTGTGAACCCAAAACTGTTTTAAAAGTTTAAACATTTTGGGGCGCCTGGGTGGCTCAGTGGGTTAAAGCCACTGCCTTCGGCTCGGGTCATGATCCCAGGGTCGTGGGATCGAGCCCCATATTGGGCTCTCTGCTCTGCAGAAAGCCTGCTTCCTTCTCTCTCTCTGCCTGCTTCTCTGCCTACTTGTGATCTCTGTCAAATAAATAAAATATTTTAAAAGTTTAAACATTTTAATTAAAAAATCTATTAATTTTTTAAAACCACACACACACAAACTTGCTAAAAAAAAAAAAAAGAAAAGGGACTGGCCTTGGGTCCTGCCCCCAGGACATCAGCCTCTTGAAGGCACTGCCCCAGCTCAGGGCTCATGAAGCCCCCCACGGCAGAGGATCACCCGCCCACGGGTGCTGGGATCTAAAGGGCCCCCTCCCTGACGAGGGGTGTGGGCCCACAGGGAGGAGGGAAGGAGCAACCGCGGGCAAGTGGTCAGGCTCCCCCCTCACGCTCCCGGGGTCCTCGCACCCCCGTGTACGTGCGGCCCACCGCGCTGCTCCAGAACAGCAGTGGGCACCTTTCCTGGGGCCACATCTGCGTCCAAAGCAGGGTGCAGAGAGGCCGCGGCCCTGTGTTTTCAGGCCCCCCACAACGAGGACGAGCCCAGGCTGTCCCCCTGGAGACTCACCGGAATGTTCCGTGCAGACCCTGAGGGAGCAAGACTGCCAAGGCTGGCCAGACACCAACAATGTTCCGGGTTCCAGGTTCCGGATTCTGGGTTCCGAGTTCCAGGTTCCAGGTGGGTTTAGACGCTTGTTCCCAAACACCTGTTTGGGCCCAAACAGTGGGCCAGCCCCCGGCGTGGGGAGGGGGCAGGATCTGGGTTTCTACAGGCCCACCCCACGCTGTGTTCTTTGTACAGGAAACCCTGCCCACACGCGTGCTGCGGCTCAGGAGGACAGACGGTTGTGACAGAGCGCGCTGCGATGGGGCAGTCGGCGGTGACACCTGTGCTGAGCACGCCCCAGGCACGCGGGGGGACACAGGGCTTGGGCTCCAGGGGCACCATCACAGCCCACAGCAGGTGTCAGCACAGAGTATGGCAGGCCTGAGCCCATAGCACCTGACTCTGGGGGGCCTGTACGACCTCAGCCCACAGACCATGACCTCAGGTGGGACTACACTGTCCCTAGAGCCCCAAGAGACCAGGAAAGAGGCCACCATGCCACGAGACGGCCCGGCACCCAGGTGCGGCCTGCGGGTGCCCCGGAGCCCAGTGCATCGAACCCAGCCTTGGACGAGGCCACCCCCCCAAATTCCTGTCCCAGAGCAGCTGCGAGTGGACACGGCTGGTGGGCACCGTGCCCCAGGAGGTGTGAGACCTCGGGAACGAGAACACAGCCACTGCCCCAGCGCTACGACAACGGTCGTGAAGGATCATTGCCGTGAGCACTCCTGGGGAGCAGCGGGAGCACCACGGCCCAGGAGACCTCTCCGGGACGCCCCAGCTCACAGCAGTCTGGTCTCAATTCAAACCTGGTTTTTCCGGGCAGCGCGGGCCCACGTCCCCTCCCCGGGACCCCGCCGAGGCTCCTCCGCCCGCCTCTTCTGGACACGCCAACCTGGGGCAGAGCGGCCATGACTCAGCAGCAAGCCTCCACCACCGCAGGCGCCCACGGCCCCCCACGGCCGCCCCACGCTGCTGCTGCTCTCCGCGTGAACCGCCTTGAGTGCTTTTCACAACAGCCGACCACTACAAGCCCCAAGTGTCCTGCTCTCTGAGCGAAGCACAAAGCCACCCCAAAGCCGGACCCGGTGCACGGAGAACCCCCCCGTCCCTGTCGTCAGTGGATTCCACACCCACGGCTGATGCTTCTGAAACGTGTGTGGTGTCAGGAGGGGCCGAACCCATGAGGGCCCAGAACACACTGTTCTAACAGCCGGGGGAGTCAACGTCCGCCTTGACCTTGAACACCACCGAACAGGGGTGGGAAGTTTCCGATTCTCAACATGGGCATGTCCCTCATCAGTCTCTGCAAGGAGCTGCCAGGCCTGTACAGAAAGAACCAGGAATTATTGGCCCCACTTGGTCCTCAATCACTGCAGGGTCGGGGGGTGGGGGCCGGGATGCACGGTCGGGGGTGGGGGCCGGGATGCACAGCAGGGGCTGGGATGCACAATGGGGGGCGGGATGCACGGCGGGGGTGGAGGGGGTGATTCATGGCCACCTCCCCAGGGATGCACGGCACAGGGGGGGCCCCAGGCATCAGCCCACAGATTGCTGACCCCACGTGAGCGCAGGCACTCACCTCACCCCACAGCCCTGCCTCTCCCTTCTGTCTCCAGGCCCCTGAGGCCCCCATGCAGCTGCTGGGGTCCTCAGGCACTGCCTGCCCCTTGGGAGGCCTGCAGACACATGCCCTGCCCACCCTCAGGTGGTTTCAAGCAGCTCTTTCCCAGGAAGAAGCAGGGAACAAGGAGTAGCCCCCCAGCAGCTCGTCCCCAAAGGCCCTCCCGGCCACCACATCAGATCACTGGGGCCCCGCAGCTGGCAGGAAATCCTGGTCTGGGGGCTGCTGACTCTCAGGCGTCCATTCTCTGTCCTCTCCTCCTTCCAGGGCGTTTGGGCGGAACTGCGTCCCCCACCCAAATTCCCGTGTTGAAGCTCTAGCCCTCCACGTGACGGCCTTAGGAGGTGATACAGTCGTGAGCAGTGTCCCCAGGTTGGAGGAGAGGTGTCCTATAACAGAGACCCCATGCAGAGTGCTTCCCCCCTCTGCCCATGAGGACGCAGCAAGCCAGGAACCTGGTCCTCACCAGAGCTCAGTCATACTGGGGCCAGATCTCAGACTCCAGGTCCCCAGAACCCTGTGAAACAGATACCGTCTGTTGACGCCGCCACGGTGAGCTGCCTTGCTCCGGCAGCCACAAGCGAAGCCGCTGAAGGTCTCCGGCCTGCCCCGCCCCCAGAGGACCGTCACAGTTCAGGGACCCCGCTGCCTACCGTCCCCCACCCCAGGCCCAGAGGGCTTGCCAAAATCACCGAGCCTGACACTGAACCACCAACCCCACCACAGGCAACAGGCAGCCACGGATGAGAACCCATCCTCGTCCCGGGTCACCTGGGTGGCTCAGTGGGTTGAGCCTCTGCCTTTGGCCCCAGTCATGGTCTCGGGGTCCTGGGATCGAGCCCCGCATCGGGCTCTCTGCTCGGCGGGGAGCCTGCTTCCCCCCTCTCTGCCTGCCTCTCTGCCTACTTGTGATCTCTGTCTGTCCAATAAATAAATAAAATCTTTAGAAAAGAAAATCCATCCTCATCCGTCCTCTTGTGGTTAGAGACACGTCTGTCCCCAGAACTAAGGAAGCAACCAAGCAGGACCCCCGGAGGCACCCCTGCCCCTCGCTGCTCACACCCAGTCTGGCTCCGGCATCGGCCCTTCCAGGCACCCTGCACCCAGCCCTCTCCCCTACCTCACTGCTTCCCAGGGAAGAGCTTGTACACCCATGCGGCCACGCACGTCTGCAAGGCCCAAGGACGGCAGCGGGGGAGCCCCTGGGCCCGGGACACACCCACTCCTGCCCCCTCCCGCTGCACCCACCGCGCGCCCACCCTAGCCACTGGCCCAGCCCGGCTCCACCTTCTGCCTGGACGGTTCCCACAGGCAGTGATGCTGGTGGGAGGAGGTCTTCAGGAGATGGGATCATCACCCCAACTCGGGGCCCATCTCTGTCACCAACAGCAGAGTGAAGAGGTCTGTGAACTCGTCTGCGACGCCCAATAAAGGGTTTACAAGGAGCACAGAAGCCAAGTTGCCAGGACTCTGCGGATTTTCTCCTGGAAGGGCAGGAGCCCAGAAAGTTCTAAGTGGCACCTGCAGCTTGTGCGTGCTTGCCCGCATGGCTGGGCTCAGCTGTCCCTCAGTCCTCCCTCCGGCTGACGGGGAAACGCAGGCTCCGGACAGAGCACATCCAGAACGCACAGGGGAAAAGCTCTGGCTGCGTCTAAGACCCAGAGTACACATGGCATCTGCTGGCTAAGCGTGTAGGCCCAGGCGAGGCCGCTGGCCACAAAGCAGCGTAGCCAGACAGCCTTGCGCCACGTCCTCCTCGGGGCAGAGTGGCCTGGCCGCGTGCCGCCTGCCCTCCCTGCATCTGTGAGCCCCACACCATCCCGGTTAGCGCCTGAAAGCACCCAGCACCTCCCTCCCCAGCCGCTGGCTCAAAGGCACCATGTGCCCTTCCTCGACCGGTCCTCATCTCAGGACTCGGGACTTGGGGGGGACCAGAGACTCTTCCCGCCCCTCGCCCTCCGGGGTGGGAATGCTCCTGCTCTGAGTCCCTGTGACACCCAGCCCGAGCTTCACGCAGCCCCTCGTGTGCACAGCCACACAGCCTCTGAGTGCGATGTCTGTCATTCCCGTCTGGGGAAGCAGCACCTGCGTGAGGACCGACACGTCCGCAGCTGCCGCACACCTGACTGTGGTGCGCAGACCCCGCACCGCCGCGGGGCCCCGCCTACGGCTGAGCCCAGGCCCGGCGGCCCGAAGGAAGGAGGGCCAGGAGCCCCGTGCTGGGGGCTCAGAGCCTGCGGCAAACACACAGGCACCCCAGGCGCCGGGGCTCGAACTCGGACCTGCGCCGAGGGAGAGCCCTAGGACTGAGCTCATCCTATCGGGGCCATGCGACAGGCACCCTAAACAATTGTGGGGGCCGGTCTGGGTCACGCCAGGGATGCCAGCCCGGGGGTATGGCCACTGCCACAAGGCCTGGGAGGTGGGACCCTCGCCCTCCCTTGTGGGATGTGGGTGCCTCTGCCTGCAGAGAGAGCAGGGGCCACAGTGGGGACATTGAAGAAAACACCTTCTAATCCGCAAAGGGGTTCGGGAGGGACAGGGACTGCTGCACCTCCTGTCAGTGAGCTTTCAGAGAAACGTGACCAGGGCAGCAAGCGTCAGGGTCCACGGGAACCGCCGCCCCACCGCCTGCCCACCCCTGGCCTGCCAGGAGGGGTGCCCTGCCCCCTTCCCTCCCCACCCCCACCTCTGCTGCAGAGCAGTCCCCTCAGGACCACCAGCACCAGCTTCTTTGGCTACAACCATTGTCATTTCTTCGTTTGCTTGCTGACCTCCCCGGGGCTGAGACCCCGCAGACCCTCTCCCGACAGGAGCGTCCGAGCTCCCTGCGCCAGTCCCATATAATGCGGGAGGCGCGGGGGCCCCAGCCCTTGCAGCTGGAGGGAGGGGCTCCAGGCCCTGGCGGGTCCTTCAAGTCCGTGTCCCATGCTGGGGGCACGCGCAGCAGCTCGGTGCATGCTGGCTGGATCGGCTCGACAAGGCCATGCGGCCAGCCATGGTATCACGACTCTGAACACAGGCTGGCCAGAGGCACGTGAGCAGGGGTGTGGGGAGCCCGCACCAGCCAGTTT
>RCUC01150745.1:0-31464 GCA_003697995.1 Taxidea taxus jeffersonii
TGGATGATCCAGGAAGGGGATAATCCACATTGCGTTGGCTTTGGGGACCATCCAAAGTACGGAAAGCCGTGATAAATGCTATCTAGTGAGAGATTAAGATTCAAAAGAAATTAGCCCTGCTTGGTGGTTGTGGGGGACGTTCAGTCTTAGCTAGGAAGGCACGTCCTCCTCAGGAGAAAACCACGGAGTTCAGTTGCCTCTGGGTCGGTGTGCAGAGAGATGCTGAGAAAGGACGGCTGTGGAAGCTGCTGGTCGGCTGGGAGGGAGAGAGGCCCTGGTAATTCACATTGGACTTGAACTTTGCACCCCCCTTGGGTTCCAGCCCCTGAGTCCAATCCTGCCGACGTGAAGGGAGAAGGCACCAGGAAGAACAACATGGAGATCACGTGGACGGTAAGGGTCCCTCCCAGCCCACCTCTCCATGGGCCCGTTCTCTTGACCTTGAGCGCTGGTAGCCCTTTTGCTCTGTATACACCTGAGGCCCCAAGGCCGCTCTCTGCATTGGACATCCAGGACCCAAACAGGAACATTGTCTAAGAGCAAGATTTCGGACTGGAGACAGGACCAGAGGTGACCAAGTAACATAGGCAGCTAGTCTGGTAAAATCAGAGAGTACCAGCAAATGAAAATTGACTTCTCTAGGAGAAGCAGGGTGTAGAAAAGATTTAGCCTAAACATCGGTGCCTAGTGTTGCTGTGTCCTGGGATCCTCCCATTGGAGATGGTTGGGGTGCAGGGGAGACCAGCCCCCAAGCTGCTTTGAGTGCAGGCTTTCTTTTAGTCCAGGAAGGAACAAGAGGATGTAAAAGCTTCTCTCCGGGGTAGGATTGAAAAAAAATCCCATCTTCATCTTGGCTCTGACTGTTTTCCAAACCAGAATTGGGGTTTACGGTCTCAAAATGACTTTTTTCCAAAACCAATTCCAAGTCTGAGAGATGCACATTCAGCAATGGAAATATTAACATTTCTATGCTGTCGCCAGGAGTGACAGAAGCAGGGAGATACAATGTGTGAGATCATGGCTGTCCCCATCTTTCTGGGGGCCTAGTCTCACAGCAGCCTCGGCGGCTGGGCTGAGCCCAGACCCAAAACACTGGAGCTCATCTTCAGGCCCTTGCAAGGACCAGCTCCTGGTCTACAGCTTCCTGGACCAGGCCTTTAGGAAACGAAGAGCAGAGTTGTACCCACCCTTAGCTGCTGGGCAGGACAGGATAGTCACACATGGATTCAGTAGAACCCAAGCCAGTTCTGTAATTTTTAGTTCATCAGCAGCCAGCATGCTGTGGCTAAACCAAAACTCATCCCTCCCCAACGTCAAAGAATATTCTGTGATTTTCTTGTTTTGTTCTGCTTACTGATCGGTCACAGGAGAGTCCTGTTGAAAACAAGTCTTTGGCTTTCTATGCACTTGCAAATGTGGGTGGCTCTGGGACTCAGAGAGACTAGGTCTTGGGTGAAGACTTTGTCACAGAAAATCTACATGCTGCTGAATTCATAAGACTTTGGGCTTTGGAGGACTCTGTGAGGGTGGCCTGCTCTCCCACTGCCGCAAGGGGGCAGTGCTGGGCAGATCGGGGTAGGGTGCAGGCTGTGGTAGGTCTGGGCTCCACCCCTGCCCTCAATCTCTCCCTGCTCAGCCCATGAACGCCACCTCCGCCTTTGGCCCCAACCTGCGCTATATCGTCAAGTGGCGACGGAGAGAAACTCGAGAGTCGTGGAACAATGTCACAGTCTGGGGCTCCCGCTACGTGGTGGGGCAGACCCCCGTCTACGTGCCCTATGAGATCCGAGTCCAGGCCGAAAATGACTTTGGGAAGGGCCCTGAGCCAGACACTGTCATCGGTTACTCCGGGGAAGATTGTGAGTACCCTCCCCCATCCTCGAGCGAGGATCCTCCCAGCCAGGCTGCACCCAGCCAGCCTCACAGCCCAGGAACCTCAGGGTGGGTCATGGGACTGCCAAGAACATCCTGGGAGGACTGCCAGTTCCCAGGAAAGAGAAATTCCCTGTGGTAACCTCAGGCAGACAGACCCCTGATAATGTTGGGAGCCGAAATGTCATCACCACCCGAACGGTAGTTAGAATTACTGAACATCATCACCTGGTCCAATACTCCCATTTCATGGATGTGAGCACTGAGGCCCTGCAAAGGAAAACCCTTGTCAATATTACCCAGTAGCAAATGTCAGGCTTGAAAACAGAAGCCAGGCCTTCTAGTCTACCTGAATGCCAACCCTTGCTAGTGCCAAGACACCAGGACTCCCTCCCAAAGAGCCACAATCAGACTCCTCCAAAGGAAACAGGGCCACAGGCCAGACTCCTCCCTGGCTCCCCAGGGGAGACCTCGAGAAATAGAGGTCTCCAAAGCCCCAGACTGGAACGACCCAGACCAGCTACCTGTTGGCAGCCTAGTGTTGCTCTTGACCCTTGGAACTGAGCATGCAAAGAGTTCTTTGGAGGCTAGCCTTGGTAAATCAACAAGATTCCGGGCATGTATGTAGAAGTATAGCCCTGGCTCTGAAGATGGCAGTGGCCTTCCAGTATCCCACACAGTAATTCAGTAGGCTGCTGAGCGGAGCAGGAGGGCCAGGGGAGCTCCTCCCAATCAGGGTGATCCAAGAAAAGATCACATAGGTAGACGGAGAGGGGGGCAGAAGGAAGGGAGGAGGAGAGTCTTGGGACCCCACTGCTGGGGTCAAGAGTAGGGCCCATGTTGTGCGTGACAGTCAGGTGAGAAGAAGTGAGGCAGGGGGCCCGTGCACCACTTCCCTGGAGGTGATTGTGGACTGCACCCACTCGGGGACGAGTGGATAGTGTCAGGAGACTGTCCACCCTGCTCCTTGTCTCGTGGTGGCAGACATGTCCAGACAGGAGCCTGGCAGGAAGTACCGGCTGGTGAGTATGGAACGAGTTGTGTCTAGTCGTGGACTTTGTGGGCCCGCCCCCAGGTCCCACACACCCGCCAACCCCCCTCCACCTGTGCCCTGCTGGACCCGAGCGCCGGGGCGGAGCTGCACCTGCAGCAGAGTGCAGCGAACAGGGAGAGTGCGGGTCTCCCTCTTCAGGGGGTCAAGCATCAGAATCCCCTCCTGAACGAGGTTAGGGCTTCTTCAGCCTGTGGCTGACATTTCCTGCAGAGTCCTGGTGGGAAACGAGTGTCACTCAGAGGGGACTATCTCTAACGTGAGGATGGGGTTCAAGGGAAAACAGCAAGGTATCAGGAGCCACCCAGAGGACTAGCAACAGCAGGACCCCAGTATAATACTCTGAGCCTTGAAGGGGCAGCGGACCTGGGCATCCCCACGAGCAAGGGGTAGAACCTTGGGTAGAAAAGTGTAGCAGCCCTGCAGCCCACAGAGGGGTGGCCAGAGGACTCGGTACCTCCCTCTCCTCCTGCCCTGGGGTCTCCCATTAGCGTTGCCTATTAAGCAAACCCCTCCAGGGGCCTGTGAACGAGGGGAGGAAGGCAGCCTGCTGGGACACAGAGCAGGTGGAGAAGGGTAGTGCGTGGGATGGGGGAGCAAACGGAGGCTACCCAGCTATGAGGATAGCAGATAATCTCCCTCTAAACATGTGGGCAGATCTCTCCCAGCCTTGGCCTGGCCTTCCCCCACTCCCCAAGGGCAATCTCCTGGAATAGTCCTGGCCTCATGGAGTACCCCGTGGCCAGAGTGGGGTGGAGGCACTGGCCAGCTGAGAACAAGTCCAAGGGGCCCCTCGAGTCCAGAGACCAGCCCTGCTTGCTTAACTGGCTCTCTGTCCCAACGCGTTGCAGATCCCAGGGCTGCACCCACTGACGTTAAAATCCGAGTCCTGAACAGCACGGCCATCAGCCTGCAGTGGAACCGCGTCTACCCCGACACGGTGCAGGGCCAACTCAGGGAGTACCGAGTGAGGAAACGGCTCCCAGCCCAGCCTAACCACCCGGCTTGCTAACCAGGGCAAGGGGCCAGCAGACGCAGGCCACAGGCTGCCCGGTGGAAGGGGTCCTAGGGCTCGCTGTGGGATCCAGAGTTGATTCAAGATGATGTCTGGGTTAGCCATTCAAAAATACCCCCAGAGAATGATGATGTGGGTATCCGCAGGTGTGTCCTGAGACAGCGGGGCTGAGAGACTGCTCAGGGGCCAGTCACACAGAGGGCGGCGGGTTCAGGTGGACTCTGCGTGTGGCCTGTTGCGCTCCTACACCAGTGAGCACACACACCCGTGTCTTAGGAGAAGCGTTGAGGCCCCATTGAGCTGCACCCCTCCCCTCGCCTCGTGGCCCCCGCCAGCCTGCTTGCCTCACCTGGTCTGATTTCACGAAACCCAGGCAGAGCCTCCAAAAGGTGTAGACACCTTCCCTGTGTCGCAGCCAACTCCGGATTACCGGGCCTGCGGGTTACCGAGGCCCTTGGCTGCGCCGGGTCTCCCTGCCCGCAGGCCGTTTCCGCTCACGTATCTCTCCTCTTGGAAAGCATGAGGTGAGACAGGCAGAGGGGAGAGAAAACCAGGCTCTGCCAGGCTCTCCCTTACAGGGAGCTTCATTCAAAACGTGCTGGGAGGTGCCGGCGGCTATCAGCGTGGGTTAGTGCAGGTTCTGTGACTGGGAGGTCAGTGAGAGTTGGCTGACGGACAGTCGGAGACAGAACGGCGGGGATCAGTCTCTCTGGGGCCGTGGATTCAGTAGGCAGGGGAGGGAAGGCAAGAAGATATGTACGCTTGAATGAGCTCCTCCCCAGCACTTGTACCCTTAACCTACTTGCCCGGAGATTTTTCTGGCTAACGGTCCCCTTCTAAAGAGTGGGCTTCTGCTTTCCTTGGCCATTGGAGGCCCAGGTGACGCTGGTGCGGCAGCCTGACCTGGGCCTTCTTCCCTACCGCTAACTGTGTCCTTGTGTCCCAATCTCTCTCAACTCTGCCCATAACCCTCCCGCCTTCCGGAGGCCATCCCATCCTAGCTCTTGCCACGAGGCAGCCTGGTGTCCACTGACCTGGACATGTGTCTAGCTCATTCTAAAGGGCTCCAAACAATTTTAAAAGAAACCATTTGACATCAAAGGATTAAATCAACTCTCCTATTCAGACTTCCGGGGGTAACCTGTCCTTTTCAACTCCTGCCTGCTGCCAAGCTAAACCATACTAATCCAACTCCAGGCGACGTGGCCTTTGAGCCCAGAAGAGAGCTTTCCATGCCCGGACCCTTGGCCCGTGTTTGTGGTTCCGGCATGGACTCCATGAGCAACTCGTTCCCCGGCTTGGAAATCAGGGGCCTTTCTACCAGAAACTTGGGCCAACTTGCCTATTTCCCAGAGAGCCCGTGTGGCTCAGGAGGTGATTGAGCCCCAAACCCCTGTTTCCTGTTTGACAGCAGTTCGTACTTGCTAGGGGCCGAGGAGGGGGGCCTCTCGGGCCGCTCCCCCAGCCCTAGGCGGGGCTGCTCAGGGCACTCGGGACTCGGAGCCTGTGACAAGCAAAGGGAAGACCAGTCACTCCCAGCGGCACTAACAACTAACCCAGCTCGGCCTGACCGTCCCCTCACCGGCCCGCCTCTGTCCCGAAGGCCTACTACTGGAGGGAGAGCAGCTTGCTGAAGAACCTGTGGGTGTCTCAGAAGAGGCAGCAAGCCAGCTTCCCTGGTGACCGCCCCCGTGGCGTGGTGTCCCGCCTCTTCCCCTACAGTAACTACAAGCTGGAGATGGTCGTGGTCAATGGGAGAGGCGATGGGCCTCGCAGTGAGACCAAGGAGTTCACCACCCCGGAAGGAGGTAGGTCAGGCCTGCGGCTCTTCGGGGTGGGGCAGGACAAGGGGCAGCACAGCCAGCTGGGCCCGGAGCAGCCCCAGCGAGCCTGGGCCAGACAGCGCAAGGTGACCTCTGCGTGAGCCCAAGGCGCCCGCGTCCTTCGAGCCGAGCAACTCCTGCCACTCCCGGAGCGCTCCATCCCGGGCCGGCCTGCCCTGACAGGACGCTGTCTCAAGAGAAGACCTGTGCCGCCTGCTGACAGAATTGCAGATGGGCCAGCGGACCGACCCCCACGGCCAAGTGCGCTACGGGAGCCCGGGCCACCCCCACCTCCGGAGGCTGAAGCACCATCGCTCTGACCACCAGAAGCACCGGGCTTGTTCCCCAGCACCCAGGACCTTCAGAGTTCTCTCAGCACTGTGCTCCAGAAGCTTCTGTCGGGACAGCTGGCCCATGTGTGCAGTGGTCCTGCAGGGGGTGCCCTGCCTGCTGCTGGTTCCGGGTCCCCCTGGGCCTGGGCGGCAGACACCTGTGAAGTTCACCATGTCCTCCTGTACCGGCTCAGCGTTTGCTTTGCCCTCTTCTGTTTCTCCTCCCTCCCTTCTTAACCGCCCTCCCCCCCATTTTTCTTCTCTTCCTCCTCCTCTGTTCTTCCCTCTTATTTTCTTTGTTCCTATCTTTCCAGCCCCCTCGTTTTGCGTCTCATCTCCCGCTCCTGGTGCCCTGTCCATGAGGCCCACCTTGGGCTTCTTTCTCCTCACCCCTGAACCCTGCATTCTCAGCTCGGAGGCCTGGGCCTGCTGCTAGGCCCCAGGGTGAGGAACCTTGTCTGAGGACTGGGAACCACAGCTTCTGTGCCCACAGCTCTGGTTGGTTCCCTGCTGGCTCGAAGGCATCTTTGCAGGGACAGAGCCTAACGTGTGCTGAATCCACAGTAGCCACTACAGGAAAACCTGGCTGACTTCTTCCCCATTTAAACAGAGTCTGAGCCATGCTTGTCCTAAACGGGGAGGGGAAACGGGGGTAGGGAGCAGCATCCTGGATGGGGCGAAGGGCTCTCGTCCCCCCTCTGGTTCCCCTGGGTTCTGGCTTAGCAGCTGTCCAGCATGGGGGTTGCCCCAGGTCAATGCCTTCATACTTGTGCTCTGTTTTTTTGTGTTTCCTCATCCTGCCTCTGCCCTCCCCATCTTTTCCCCTGCCCTCTCCTCCTTCCCCAAGTACCCAGTGCCCCCAGGCGTTTCCGAGTCCGGCAGCCCAACCTGGAGACAATCAGCCTGGAATGGGATCACCCGGAACACCCCAACGGGATCCTGATCGGATACACGCTCAAATACGTGGCCTGTACGTTCCACGCTTCCTTCTCTTAATCTGGGATTCACAAGCCCTGTCCTCCTCACCATTTCACTAAGGAGTTGAGGTAGAAAGACTCGAGGTAGCTCAGAGCGCCCTGCAGAGGGCTGGAGGTGTTGGGGAGAAAGTTCCCCTAGAGGATTAGGGGAGGCAGAGACCCAGCACCCACCCCCCCCCCCCCCCCCCCCCCCCCCCCCGCCCCCGTCCCCTCCTCTGACACAGCTCCTCCTACCAGGAGCTTCCGGTCTAATGAGGGATTCAGCCCTACCCTTCGGGGGTCTTAGAGTTTCCAACACCTACACGTGAGTCTAGGAAAGACCGCATTTGTGCCTCATCCGACGGGATACATTACACACAGGGGAATCCACACAGCACTCAGGGAGGCTAAACCAGGTACCATTTATGTCAGGAGCCCGGTAGGGAAGACCTCCCTGAAAGAGCTTAGTGTCAGCCTGTCCGCACAGCAGTGTCCTTACATTTGAGCCTCCACAGTGGCCGATGTTGTACCTCATTGGGAAGCTCAAAGGGCCAGGTGTTGTGCTGTGGACGATTTTAATAGCCAGCTGTGTGCTTGTGTGCTGTTCTGAATGATCTCTGGCCTGACCGTCCCCCTTTGAGGTATACTGAATAGGTCTTTCACAAAGGAGGCATTAATGATCAAAAGCTCTAGTGATTTTGCCCTAGTTGTGTTTGAAAAGAAGAAAGGACCTCAAAAGTTTTGTCCTTATTGAAAAGGCCTGCGGATTATAAACTAAATCTTTCAGAACCCGGCTGCATAACTTTGCAGTGAGCTGGAGATAATGAGATCAGTAAAGCCTGAGCCCTGGGGTGTCATTGAAGAGCCGGAAAGTTTCTGCTCTGTTCTCTGCCCTTGAACCCCTGTCTCCCATCCCCCGGGTCATTAAGGTCCTGGGGTGAGCTCCCCTTGTTCTCTTTGCAGCAGAGTCGGGAAGGCTTTCTCCTTCCAGCTGCAGATTATATAACCCACCACGGTCACTGCTGCTCAAGTTCAATTTCACTTACCTATCTCTCCCCAGTTAATGGAACCAAATTAGGAAAGCAGATAGTGGAAAACTTCTCTCCCAATCAGACCAAGTTCACGATGCAAAGAGCAGACCCCGTGTCGCGCTACCGCTTCACCCTCAGTGCCAGGACGCAGGTGGGCTCTGGGGAAGCTGTCACAGAGGAGTCACCAGCACCCCCGAATGAAGGTAGGTGCATTGCAGCAGCCTCGGGGGTGGAAGGTCCCGGCTAATTCCAGTGTCTAGAGAAACACCTGGCCTTCTGGCCGACAGCCTTCTGGGCTGGAGAGAAAATAAGGCTGCAGGTCCTCCAGCCCCCCACAGGATACAAGAGAACCCATCTCCTATGCTGAGAGGTAGGTGTTACCTGGAAAACTCAGATCTTCTTAGACAATGGCACGCAGACCTGACCCACACTTTGCCTTGACTTGCTCAGCTACATAATATCTCTCACCTGTCCTTCTTGGGGGGTGCGGGGGGGTAGGAAAGAGAGCCTGGGTCCATAGTAGAGAAGACATGTGGGAAGTAAAGGTGCTGATGAACTTCAGAGAGCCGCGGCAGTGTTCGCCCGTGGTGGGGCGCGGGGCTGCAGTGCTACTAAGGATGCCTGGGGACGACTCTGGGATACCTCTTCTCCGGAGGGCACACGGAGCCAAGGAGGGAGGGAAGCTACTCACCAGGAGCGTGAGCACAGCGGAGCCTGAGCTGGGTGGGGTGTCAGGCCGTGCACAGGGAGGGCATTGGGAAACAGCCCCTGGCCAAGCCAGCTTTCCTGAGAGCAGCTCTTGGCTCAGCTCTTGGCTCCCGGCATCTTCCTAGCCCTGGAGCATCCCCACTGGGCTGCGCCTGCCTGAGAAGGCCACTAGAGGGGACTCCAGGCCCACTCGTACCCGTGCTGGCGCCCGGAGCCTCCAGGATGCCAGGCTGTAGGAGGGGACCTCCTGTTTTCCGGAGGTGCAGTGGTGTGTTCAACAGCCATTTCCTGAGCATCTGCCACGTGAGGTCCGAACACGGTGCCAAAAACAAGGGACATGATCCAGCAGGGGAGAGCCACAAGAATATCTCCTTGCTGTCCCATGTGAGGAATGTTAGGTTTAGCTGAGGCAGGTGCAGTGGCCATGCAGAGGCTGGAAGAGGAGAGGTCCATTCTGCAAGGGAAGAGGCAGTGTGAATGGGGATTCTAGAAGCAGACAACAGGTTACTCTGTGCAGTGCTTGTCCCAGAAGCTGAGGTCCGACGGCCTGACCCTGGCCCACACTGGACCTCCCAAGCATCTCTTCTCCACCCCAGCAGAGCCTCAGGGCTTCTTCCTCTGGGCCTACCAGGCCTGCTGCAGGGACTCCCAGCTCAGCTTACAGCCGCCCTGCATCCCTCCCCAGCCCTGCCCATTGTCCCCCTCCCCCTGGGCCAGCAGGCCAGGCTGAGGCAGGCGGGAGTG
The DNA here is from genome assembly GCA_003697995.1 of Taxidea taxus jeffersonii. Classification (NCBI taxonomy): domain Eukaryota; kingdom Metazoa; phylum Chordata; class Mammalia; order Carnivora; family Mustelidae; genus Taxidea; species Taxidea taxus. The sequence goes on from RCUC01150745.1 coordinate 9,533, forward strand.
GGGACGGGCAGGACCTGGAGAAAGGCTGACAGTCCTTCTCTGGTCTTATAAACCAGGCATGAGCCACACAATAAACTCCCCTCCTAGTGTGCTCATCAACTGGGCACTCGGGCAGTTTATTAGGGCTGGGGGACTTCGGGTAAGTAGCTAGTAAATACGTCACTTAGCAAAAGCCTGGCCAGAAAAGGGATAACGTGCTTTCCTGATTCCTTAATTCTATAAGGAGAGACATAAAGAGAGCCTCTTGTCCCTCCCCATTCCCGGCCCAAAACAGAACATCAGATCAACAAATACCCCATTGTCAAGCCCTAGTGACCACCACAGGGTACATTCTGGGGCCCCAGGGGACAAGAGGACAAAGGGAGACTTTCTTCTCCATTTAGGGGTTTGCAATAAATTCAGGAATTCCTTTTTAGGACTCCCAATCTACAGTTGGGTTTCTTCTTTCATAAAGTTCAGCTGGTGGGAGAGAACAGGGGGCAGCAGACCCTTTGGGCAGGGGCCTCAGGGCTGCCATCTGTGAGAGCTCCCTGGCCGTCCAAGGCCAAGGTGGTGTGGGGGAGGGTTCATGAAACAGGCTCGCCCCTCCTCCATCCATCCAAATGCTACTCACCATCTTCCCCCAAAGATACGGGACCATCCTTTTGACTGGGTTTGCCGTCCTCCTTAAGCCCTCGATTCTTAGCATCCCGGAAGGTCACCCAGCCTGCCTCCTGGAGATCAGCCTGGCCAGGGAAGACACACCCTTGGGGAAAGACCTGGAAACAAAGCACTTGAGATTCACCGTCCCTATGACCACCCCTTTGTTGATAGTCCTTGAGTGGAGGTAGAATCAGTGTATCAAGATCTGGGTGGAAAGTTTTCTGTAGGAACATACCAGACTGCCCATGGAGTTGACCATGAAACCTGGACACCAGTCGGCATTCTCAGGGCAGTAGTCAGCCCCTGGCCACACTGTCTGGGTCAGGTTTGAGCCAGACGCTTCTCTGCTTGCTCGTCCTGTGGTTTCACCTGTGCTCTGTTTTGTCTTCCCTCTCATCCTTTCTCCCTCTCTCTGGCCATCTTGGGCGCTGTGTTCTGAAGCCACTCCAACCGCAGGTACCGTACCAGCAGCAGAGGTAATGGGCATGGCATGGGACAGTGCAGGCGGAGCCCGCCCAGCTAGGGTGGAGAAGGAGGGAGAAGCTCAGGATGAAAGCATGTTCCAGACTATCTCTTTCAGGGGTTGGGAAGCCAGACTGTCAAGAAGGCTGTGTGCGGAGGATGGGACCAGAGGAGGTCAAAGCCTCCCCCTCTTCCTCTTCACTTACTCTTGGTCCCTCTCGGATGGCTTAGGAGGGCCCCCCCCAACATGGGCTCCAGACGTAGTCTCTGCACCTGCAGCTTTCTTGGAAGCTGCGTGATTCCTTCCCCTGACTGACCTGGGCCCTGGCCTAGTTTTGACATCTCGGGGTGCAGAGAGAGGGTCTGCCATCCTTGGGTGGCCAGCCATGCCCCTGAAAGGAATGCTGGCCTGTGAGTGGAGGCAACTGGCTCCTGTCTTCTGGTCCGGCTGCCATCCCCTGAAAGGGTGACTAGGGGCGAGCGCTCCATGCATGCAGCCCGCGCACGCGGCATGGGGGCCCAGCACCAGCTCTGCCGTCTGCCTTGGGTTCTGGACAGTGACCGGAACTGAGCTTGTCCTTGGATAGGGCCAGGGGCTCCAGGACCTGGAGTCTCAGTGGGCACCGTGGGCTGGTTGTTCCCTTGCCCCTTAGGAACCCAGCTTCTCAGAGTCTCCAGCATGAAGAACAGCCGCCACTCTTGGGATCTGGGAGCTAAAAGCACAGCAGAAGGGAGGAGTGGGTGGGCAGGTCTGGACTTAGGACATGGTCTGCTGACCACAGCCCTTCTGTTAAGCTCTCATGCTATGGGTTCGAGGATAGCAAAGGGCGTATCACCATTGAAGGCCTATCCTCAGGCTGGGGATGCTAGGCAGGGGACGCCACGGCTCCTTCCCCATCCTCCTCTGCAGCTGAGGGCAAGGCTCACCCTGGCAGAGCAAAGGCTAGGGGCCCAGGGATCACTAGAGCCTCCTAGGCAGCGGGGCGGACTGAGAAGCAGGTGAGGAACCAGAGGGTTGGCTTATGAAGATGACTGCCTGGTCTGGTTTCCTCCCACCCCCATTTTAGGTTGGTTCTATTTCTGTTGCACACCCCGCTTCCTTCAATTTGTGTTTGTTTTGCCAGATCTGTGGGTGGTGCGCAGCCATCATCCCTCCTTCTCCACCCCCCTGCTCCCCTTCCCCCCTCCACATCATTGCCCAGGCTGGTGGGTCCCGGTGCCTCCCCACACAGCCCAAACAGCCTCCACTGGGATATGCGGTAGACAGATGTCCTGGGCGTGGGGACCGTGGAGAAAGCCATCCTTGTACTCCACAGGCTGCCCAGACTTTCTGGCGCAACTTGGCCCAGGGGTTTCTTCTGGAACTCTTCTAGCAGGTGCTCAGGGTAGCCTGAGCAGGCTCAGTGAACATAGAAGGGGGGAGACACAGAACACCAAGAGAATCCACTGGAAGCTCATTGGTCAACCAGCTCCCAGCCCAGCTCCCCCTTTCTGGCATCCTGGGACCTGAGCAGGTGGGTCGGGTAGCAGGGAGTCCGCCGTGCCAACAAGCGTCTGTGCCAGCCTGGACTGCCGCTCTCATGAGTGGCACCTGCAAGGGAGAGGTGATCATTCCGAACCCCCCACCTGCTCCCCATTTAGAAAAGATCCAAGCCCATCGTGGTGCACAGTGACTGCAGGGTCTCCAACCCTCGATCACACGTGCTTCCTGGGCGCCAGCTTCCCCGGGACGTGGCAGTAGAGGCACAGTGCACGTCTTTGTAAATGACATGTGCTCATGGCATTGGCTGTCCTCAGCTATAAATGCTCGAGAACCTTCTGCACACCCTGCAGGTGCCAGGCAGTGGAGCCCAGGTCTGACAAATCTGATGTAGGTCTGTTGTCCAGCCTGCTGCTCCCTTCCCACTCGTCGTCCCTGAACCTGGGTGTTTTATCCCCACACTTACCTGTTCGTGTCTTACCCATTAAAAATAAGCCCTCTTGCGCACCCGGTCTGTAGTCTCTCAGGATGGCTGCCCATCTGGCCTGGCCATCTGTGGCTTGGCCACGGTAGTCCATGCGCCATGTGGCCGTTTTTGGACTGAACCTTCCACCTTGGAATGTCTGGAAACTGCTGTCCTCCTCTGTGACTCAGATCTGCAAATGTCTGCTGGGCAGCTCCGTGGCCGGTTCTGGGGTCAGGAAGATGAATAAGACAAGTCTTCTCTCCCCAGTTTTCCCCATCTCTTCTGTGGTGTTCCCCGCAATTCTGGTGGCAAAGCCTCAGCCGTGGCTGGGGTACCTTCCAGTGTGCATGAGGTAACCCAGTAGGCTGACGTGGCTTTTGGGGAAGGGTGCTGTGCTTCCAGCTCTAGGCACCCCCCGAAACACCCTCGCCCCACGGCCTTCCTCTCCGTTGTCAGGCTGATACTGTCTGCTGCTCATGGGCCACTGTGGTTCTCCAGCCCGTAATTCCTGCTTGAACTGGAGAGGACATCCTGGCTCAGCAACGTGCCTCTCCAGCCTGTGGGCCTCTCTGTCTCTAAGCCCCTTATCTCCTCTGTGCAAACCCACCCCAGGGGATGAACTCCTCTGGGTCACCTTTGACCTGAGCACCAGACAGTTTCTCCATGAAAACCTGCCTCCCCCTCTCGCCCGTGGGAACCTCTAACAACTCACTCCTCTGACCCAGAGCCTTTCCGTCTTGCCTCTGCCTCCCTGACTCCGTCTCCCTATCTCCCTGTCTCTCTGCCCCTGTCCAGCTGTGGGACAACAGACACAGCTAATGAGTGGGTCAAAGAGAACATCGATTTGCCAGCTGTGACCTCAGCTAGCTGAGGCTGCCACCTCCACAGTGACTCCACTGGGAAGACACTTGGGAGGCCACTCCTTGCCTTTTGTTCCCCTCTTACTGGTATTGAGACTGTTGATGCTGACCTGGAGGGAAAGCAGTTAGGTGGCCGTCATCAGAAATGCTTCCTCCTTGTCACGCTTGGCAGAAGGGACCGTTGGTAGGGAGGGGCAAGACCACGCAGCATCTTCAGATTCATTTCCCATTCTTGTCTCTGATCAGCAGGGCCAGGAGAAAAGTCGCCCTAACCTAGCCTCTCTTAGCCTCTCTGTTTCTAGGGCTGCTTGCTGGAATGCCCAGGGAAGCATGTGTGAGCCTCACTGTGAGCCTATGGGAGTGTAGTGTGTGTGTCTCTGCTTTACGAGAGCCAAGGGGCATGTGAGAGTGTGTAGAACTCTGGGGGGAAGTGCCACTGAGTCTGGGGTACCAGGAAATGTAACACCACCGCCCATGTGTGCACTGCCTAGAGCGGGATGATTTTAACTCAATCAGAGTTGTCCCCACAAAGCTTTTTGGCGACGCCTTTTAAATAGTCATAGAAAAGGAAGGCGCTGTGAACATCCTACTTGCCAGAAGTGATTAGAAAATCACTTCCGCTGATAAGGAGCCAAGTCAGTGCCGGTCCTGCCCAGACGGGCAAGCTAGCCTCTCCAGGGTCCTTCCCGCAGCACAGAGCAGCGGGAAAAGCCCATGTGTGTGCGTGGCCACAGGAGCTGCAAGGGACCAGGTCTGGAAGGGAGCTGACCTCTGCCTTGGGGTCTCTCCGGCTTTTCTGTGTGTTTGTTTGTCTGTCTTGGTGAGTGGGGTAAGTGGACTCCCTCACACTGAGCATTTACAGCACTGAGCCTTCCAGGCCTAGGGCCACCTTGCACTAATGCATCCTCGAAGGGTGACTTTGACAGGGAGTCTGGCCACACCCCACGCCTTCCTGATGTCCACCTTGGCTTTGACCCTGCCCAGGAATGTTTGGAATGTGTGGGACACAGCTGGCTACCCAGTGTGACTTCTGTGGTCAGCACCCTCAGGGTCCAGTACCGCCTCTGATCTTGCAAATAGGGGAAGTGGCTGGGATCCCAGAACACTCCCTCCTCCTCTGGGGGGACTGGTAACACTGGCGACCCAAGGGAATGAAAGGGCCTTTGTTGGTCAGGCTCTTACTGAAGAGTCCTTGGGTCGCTTCATTCTCCCCTGAGAAAAGCTCTCTGGCGATTGTCTCTTTGACTCCCTCCCTGTCCTGGCCCCCCTTCTGAGCAGTGGGGATCTTATCTTCCTAAACTGGAGCTTTGCAATAGGGCTGACGTGTGACCATTTCTTGGGGGTTTACAGGGATCTTCTTACATCTTAACGTCCCTGCCTCCTGCCCAGAAAGTGGACCATGATCAGATGACAGGAGATGGCAAGGGGAGAAGGGGTCTGTCTCTCTCTGGTTTGCCCCCATCATTCTCATCCTCATGGCTTTCGGTAATATTGGACCTAGAGAATAGTAGGGCCGCCCTCGGTTAGCTTCCCCGACCCTTCTGTAGAAGGGAAGTGGGCATATGGAGACAATGTCACATGGATAGACTGAGCCACCCAGGGGTGGCTGACATCCAGGGTGGCTTTGGGTGGGAGACGAGAGTGAGCACAGATTTGAACCAATCTCCCTGAAGATTTTCGCAACAAAGAGGCCCACAAATATATCTCGCTTGTGTCCCGGGATTTCTCCATCTACAGAGCACAGGCAACACTGCGACTCCATTAGCGCCCATCCCACATCCTAATGTGAAGGGAAGGGACCTGGGGCTCCTGGAGCCCTAATGTCCTTGGAAGAGAGGAGTTAGGGCAGAGTAATTGCAGGAAGGAGCATCACTGGGCAGGGAAGAAGGGAGGAGAGGCAGGGCCACAGACCAGAGCTGAGAGCCTGGGGACGGGCGGACAGTGAGACAGGAGGTGTAGACCCCACCAGGAAGCTGACCCCCAGAGTGGGGACTGTTCGCTCTCCGTCATTGGGTTTGGGGGTGTTGGGACTCAAGCAGCTGTGAGAAAGGGTACTTTGGGAGTGAATGGCTGGAAATGGGAGGCTTCCCAGTGCTCCTGCAGGACACGGCCACCACCTGCCCCCCTCCAAGGTGGGAGCTCCGGGGCCAGACCCAGGTGCTGCTCACTGGCCTGTGTCTGGGTGGTGCTGGCTGGGGACCCCATGCCGTCCCTGGCGCCTGAGCGATTCGGTGTCCGTCCTTTCCCCTCCTCATCCTCACTCTTGGCGGGGTGCATGCTGGGTGCTTCGAGCCACACAGACCATGCGAAGAAAATGAAACACACACAGGGCTTCATTCTCTTCCTGGCCCATGGCTGTGTCCTCTCACTGTGATCCGTCCGACCCGGTCCGTCACGCGGGGGTGGGGGGAGGCTTCTGGTCACTGAGCCCCATCTCCTCCCCGGGGCTGCCTGCCTTGCACGCGGGGCCGCGAGTCCAGGCCGGGGGCCGCCCAGACCAACTGGACGGGCTGTTTTACATTTCCCCCCCCAGCTCCTCCCACGTGGCCCCCGACCACGGTGGGTGCGACAGGCGCTGTGAGCAGTACTGACGCTACTGCCCCCGCTGCCACCACCGAAGCCACAACAGTCCCCACCATCCCAAGTGTCGCACCTACCACCGTGGCCACCACTACCGCTGCCACCACTACAACCACTGCCGCCACCACCGCGGAGAGGCCTCCCACCACCGCCTCTGGGACTAAGATGCCCGAATCTGGTACTGCCACTGCCCCTGTGCCCTGTCCCTCCACCAGAGCCCCCCGCGTAGGAGGGCGGGTCTGGGGTGCCGTTGGCCGACACCTCCCGTTGTTTCTACCTGGAGAGCACACGGGCATGCTCAGTCCGGGAGCCCAGGGGCACGAGCGCCACCGAGCACGCTCCACCTTGGGCGACTCTCCATGGCTCTGCACGCCTGTTCTAGCCTCATATCCTATTAACAGAGGCCCACACTCCACAGGCAGCACCCCGGGGTTCTGGTTGGGAGGGCTGCCTCCACCTCCATGCGGAGCAGCAGCTCGGGGCTGAGCATTCTGGAAAGGAGAGAGTGTGGGCAAGGGCAGGGGCCTGACCCCAGATAGTCTGCCTGAGAGGGCTTCCTGCCTGGGGCCATGTCACTTCCAGCCCCACAACCTAGAGGAGTGGGGAGTGGCCAGCCCTGCCAGGCAGCTCTTCCCTTGCCCCTCTCCCAGCAAAGCACATCTACAGCCTCCCCCCGCCTCTTTTTTAAGAAGGGCTTCCAGGAAAGTGTTGCTAGGGAGCCCTGTAATGCCCAAGGGTGCTCTGTTGCTCCTCCACTCGCATTCCCCACACCCCCAGATGCACACCCCCATTTATTTCTAAGAACCAAGCATCAAACACCCTTTCATTACTGGCCCGGGGAGGGCCTCTAGCTTGCAGAGCGCACAGGCCAGCTGTAGAGTCAGCCTGATGCAGCTGGCAGGGCAGGCAGGAAGCATCCAGAACCCTCTGCCGGCAGCTGTAGGGTGGTAGCCGCCCCTCCCACCCACCCCCTGGTCCTGGGCAAGTCCCTCTACCTTCTGGGGCCTCACTTCTCAGCACCCGAATGAGGATGAAGGCTTGATGCACGTGTGAGTATCTTCTTTAATTCCATTACACGGAGTTACATGAGCCCTAAGGGGACAAGGGGCACATAACTGACATGTTCTCCAGACCTTGAAAATGCCAATTTGCCATGAAGGTACAATATTTAGAATTTAAACAGCATGGACTATAGGAAGATGTTGTCTGGGGAGAAGCCTGGCAGGCTATTAGAAGCTGCCGCCAGGAGTTTGGTGATGGGCGTTCTTTGGAGCGACAGGGAGGCATCTTTGCCTTATAACAGGGCCCCATGTCCCCATGAGTGCTGTGAGGTCACAGAGCAGATGTGCAGAGGCTGAAGAAGGGACAGATCTTGCTCCCCTGCAGAGTTCCTTGCCCTCCGGAGGGGTCAGCCTTGCTGCCGTAGGACTAACCCATGGACTCTCACGTGCGACTTTTAACTACCCGAGACATCACGGAGGACCTGCCCGTGCCCCTGAACTTATCCTTAGAGCCTGGGGATACCCCTCAAACATCCTCATTTCCCTTAACGCAGCAGACTGGCACTGCCACCCACAATTTTAAAAATGATCATTCATCTTTATCATGTCTTAGGACCAAATGTTTCCTAAGTTTACTTTTTTCAGGGTGAAATGGCACTTTTTCTTTGTCCTTAACTTATCGCTTTCAGATTTCAAGGGATGCGCCCTAACTCTCCCATTGCAGGACTCGGCAGAACCATCCATACTTCCTGTCACGCTTTCTGTTTTTCATAGCAATTGGTAGTCCTCCTTCCTGGTCTTTCTCTTCGAACATTTTCTTTAGCGGCCGGCATCCAGATCTCTCTCCGTGGCACGGCCTTCCCCCAGCTCCTCTAAGTCGTTTTGCTTCCCCATCGCTTCACCTTTTCCAGCAGTCCCCCAATCTCCACTACCTTTGAGACCGTCAGATCAGGGTCAATATTGTATTGGCAGCCAAACTATTTAAACACAAATTCTGTGGCTAATTCTAGGCCCTAGAGCTGAGGAGGAAGAAGCTCAAGTTCCCACATCATGAGTTCTCATAGTTCATTCCCACTAGCAAGAACCATGAGATGTCAAGGAGCTGGGATTTGGGGTGGCATAAAGCCGCCGGGACAATGGGAAGCCCAGGCAGATAAGTAAAGAATCCCGTGTTCTGCCCTCCCCATGGAGAATGCCCCATGGCGCCATCAGTGGAGTCTCCGTCTTGGCCCCTCATCTAACATGAATCATACTCACCTGGGGCAACGGGCATCCAACAAGGTTGTCATAGAGAAGGCACCTCTTTGAAGCAAAGACCAGATCTTTTATCACTTTCCCAGCCCTGCAGACTCGGTCACGGGTCAAGGAGATAATGAATAAATGCATCACCATACTCTATTCATTTATTTTTGACAAGTGAGCCGATGACAGTGCCCCCTTGCATGCTAATAAAATATACAGGAGCCACACTTGTAAAGTCTTTGAAATACACGGCTTCACGCTAGTACTCCGCTATGAAATCTTTGCTGGGCCGTGGGGTAATCAGACTGCTGGGACTGGTGAAAAATGATTATATTTGAAGATTAGTGCCACTCTCCTGTCCACAGGCTATGGTTTCAGACAGTACCTTGGCTTTGATAAAGCAGCTCCCAGCTCGTAGGCTCTAGATAATTAATGTTTCCTGTATTGCGTGGAGATCAAGCCTCGGAGACAATTTAGTGCTGAGAAGCCTAAAGAACTGGATTCTTCTGGTGTCTGAACCTCTGAGGCTTGGCGGTCAAGAAGGAGTTATCTTCTTTGGGTCCCACCTAACCCAGAAGAGGGAAAGGAGGGCTTCATAGCTCTCCTCTCTACTTGGGACCCTGCAATTGTAGACCCCAAGTCCCCTTAGACCGTCTGAGGCCCTGTTCCACATAATCCAAGAGCCTGCTGACCAAGAGGGACCTCAGGGGCTCCAGAGCCACCCCTCTGGGTTATTTTTCTCTAGTCTCAGGAGCCCGGTAAGGCTTTCCCACCTTTGGTCCTGCCCTTCCTACATATCATGTCTCTCCAGGGCCTTCAAGAGATCCCACTCTTCTTCCTGTAGAATGTCTGTGGTTGAAGGGAACAAGGCTGGCCCATCTCTCGGCTTCCGTGTGTACACTGGTCAACGGGGCTTCTTCCGGTTTCCTTCCACCAACCCATTCCAATCCATGACGGGATCTAGAAAGGGAAAGAGCCCAGGTTCAAGCCTCCGGTGGCATAGGTCGAAACCGACTTTTCATTCCTGCCCCTGCCTGTGCAGACCCACAGACCGTCTCCAGCTCTCCCTCCCACACAGGTCCTCCTGACTGCACCCGTGCCGACCTGGATGTTGACCTCTGGCCTGGCCACCAAGGCTGCAGCTTGGAGCTCTGGCGGGCCCCGCGCACAGCCTCCCTTGAGTCCTCCCTTTCCGAGCCGTGCACGCGTGTGTATGTGTGTGTGCATGTGTGTGTGCACATGTGTATGTCTCCGGAGCTGCCTCCCTCCTCACCACTAACCCCTCTTCTAACCTGCCCACCAGCCCCCGACAGGCAAACCATATGGAACGTCACGGTGCTCCCCAACAGTAAATGGGCCAACATCACCTGGAAGCACAATTTCGGGCCCGGAACTGACTTTGTGGTTGAGTACATCGACAGTAAGCATTGCTGAGTGGAGGGGGGAGGGCGGCGGCGGCCGCTGCGGCTGGTAGCACAGATGCCATTAGAGAGACCCCGCGAACTCCCCCAGGCTCTGAGGGCCTGCTAGCCCGGCTTAATTATGGCTTAATGAAATCGATACGCGCTCTGGCGGCAGTGGGGTGGGAAGAGCAGCCAAAGGAGAAGGAAGAGGGCCTCTGAAACCATTAGTAGAGGTCTAGGGTTGCATGTGCTGGGGAGGACCTGGGTAATGGGGCGCTGCGTCTGCTTCCTGCCCAGGATGCGGGTTCTGAATAGCATCCCCCACCCCGAACCAAACCTCACTTCTGCATGGATTTCCATAACTCACAACCCATGGGGTCTCCACTGGATAGGCGAGGCTAGTTCAGACTTTTGGGTTCAGCTGTGCTTTGTGCACAGAGGAATGCCAGTGGCCCCCCACCCAAGGCACTGACCGAGGCCACTTTGTCTCAGGGAGCAGGTGACTGGAGCTGAGCTGTTCACTTTTTATGGGATCTTAGGATCAGGGTGCGTATTGATTAGACTGTAGAGTGTGGTCAAATATCTGCCTTCTATGAAGGAAGAGCCCTGCCCCTAGAGACTCAGACCCACCATGGTGTTCTCCTTAGCTGTGAATGAAACCAGCTCACCCAGCCAGGAGATCCACCTGGGCGAGCTCCCTGAAGATCTGTAAGGAAAGAGCAAAGCTGACTCTCAGTCCTCTGTGGCCGGAGGCGTTCCCATCCGTAGAATCGGCGCCCCGAGTCTGGTCCGTGCCATTGCAACTCCCTACAGCCGCTGTTCACCCCGCACCTCAGAGGCCAGGGCCCTCCCTTCTGATGTGTGAGCTCTCCACACAGCGAGGCGGGAGAGGGGAAGCCAGGAGGGAGAGCCAAGAAGTAGAGTCCGGCCTCACCTCTGTGCCCCTGGAACGGGGGTTAATGGCTCTCTGACCCTCCCCGGGAAAGCTCGCACACAGGAAGTAGGTCGTAATTATTTAGTGCTAAGACCGTAGTGAGGAGAGAAAGCTTGAGAAGGAAGAGCGCCCTTGGCAGAAGGGCTGCCGTATGGGAGAGTCAGCATCGCATGGAAGGTTTGGTAGAGCTGCTCGGTGACCTCCTGGTCTGCACGGTGGCCCGGCCCCCCCCCCCCCCCAACGCCACGCTTCTGCCCTTGACCGGTGACCAGGAACCCAAGCACTGCCTCTCCAGCTCCTCGTGCCTGGCCCTAGGCTGACTGAGGTTTCTGTTCCCCAGGCAACCATACGAAAAAAACTGTCCCTGTTAAGGCCCAGGCCCAGCCTATACAGCTGACAGACCTCTATCCCGGGATGACTTACACCTTGCGCGTTTATTCCCGGGACAACGAGGGCATCAGCAGTACCATCATCACCTTTATGACCAGTACAGGTGAGAGGGGAGCTGGCCTGGCCACCCCCGGCAAGCATGGGGCATCTCATCCCATTCTCAGCTTCCTGCTTGTCTCTTCTCCTTGGAAAGAAGACTCATCCCACCCATTCCCCACCTCGCATGGCGTGTCTCGGCTCTTACTCGCCGTCGGCCCACAGCTCCCAGGAAGCCAAGAGGAGCCAGGGGGCATGCACAGTGGAAAGGAAGCACCCTTCCAGCCCCGCGGCATGAGCGGGGGTCCGAAGGAAATAGGACTATAGCAGGAGGAGGGAGGAGGCCACCTGCCCTCCATGCTGGGCTTGCGACAAAAGGGCTTGGTGTGGGTACAAATCCGGGCCCTGGGTGTGGGCCGGGGGCCGGAGAAGCACGGAGCAACCCGGCCCGTGCTCACGGGACCTTGCTTCCTGCGCGTGGTGTTAGGAGACAGGGCCATCCAAGGGCCTCAACCCCTCAAATCTTCCCAGGATCAGCACATATGTCACTGCCTTGCCACTATCATCTGTTAGAAATATTCCCAAGTGCGTGACATGAGTTGCTGGGGCCTTTATGGGGCTGGGGCTCAATTTTTTATCCCAAGTTTGCCATGGCTTCAGAGTAGATGATCTGTCGTGTTCAGGAAGAGGAGGAAGCTCTCCGGTTGGAGCAGAGTTCTGGCTCGAAAGGGACTTCAGCTGTCGCTAGAGAATCAACCTCAGTGCGCCAAGGGGACAGGCCGGCAGGGGCTCAGGACACGGGAGCAGGTCAGGATGGGCAGGCAGTTTGGAGACCGGAGGGCACTGCTGATGTGTTCGTGTGTGTCTTCACAGTCAGCCAGGCAGGTGGCCATGCTAAGCCCTGGGGCCAAGGGCGAGGGTTGGGGAAACAGCCAGAGAAAGAGGAAAGGACCAGTCCCTGCCCCCAGGATGTCCTAATCAGATGCAGGTTAGTAGACACATGCATAGAAGGAAAAAAAATACCACACAGTGATTTATATGACTTTCTGAATGTTGACTGAAATACTCATTACTCTTCCTGTGCCCGGCCAGGTTCATCCTGGCAGCCTGTATCTTGAGAGTCACCCCCCATCTGTATAAATGTCTCCCTCCACCCCTTCTGGCCTGGTCCCTCCTGGGCTGGACGTCCTGTCCTCCGCCCCATGCCTCCACCTGTCCTGCCTGTGTCCAGGCCATCGAGACTCAAGGAGTCTGAGTCCAGCTGCCTGCTTGAGGCCAGCCCAGCCAACTCGGGCACGACGTCTGAGCAAGTGGCCAGGCCAGCTTGGCAGCCAACCAAAGGAACTGGGCAGCTGAGCGAGCAGAGCAGGTGGCTGGACTCTGTCGGACTCAGTCAGGATCCCAAGCTGGCTCTCACCGGTACGTGCATTTGATTTTGCTTCATTATGAACCTGAGTTCACAGAGGCAGGAAGCCCAGATAAGATCCCTGGCTGGAGTGCCCTCGCAGGGAATGCTGCCAAAGCCGGGCGCCCTCTGATTCCAGAGTTTGACTTCTCCCAGCACCAAGTCCTGGGGCTGTGAGTGAGGGGTGCAGAGCAAGAGCCAGAGAAAAAAGGACCAGTGCCTGGCCTCAGGGACATCCCAGTCTGCTTTCCCATATCAAACATGCAGTACAGGGGGGAAAAAAAAGGAAAAGAAAAGAAAAATAAGAAGATTGATAATACACTTCCGAACATTGGCTCAGTGTCCTTTTCTCTTCCTGTGATTGTTCTGGAGAGATGCTTCCTGATAGATTGCTTTCGGAGTGAGTGAATTTTCCCAGATTCCGCTCCGTGCAAGCTGGGGTGAGCAGGTTTGTGACCCCAGCCATGAGTACATTTGCTCACTGACGTCACTGGCTGGCTAGAAATTACCATGTGGAAACCAGAGAGGGAAAGGAAATATTTTCACTTTTCTGAAGTTTCTGTGTTTCTGGATTCTTCAAAAATGCGCACTGTGTATCCTGTGGGCGGACTCCTGAGCCAAGTTCCCACGATCGCCTCGGTCCCAGGGTCTCATCAAAGCAAGAGTTTATGAGCATCTCTGGGGTCACTTAGGTGACCACGGCCATCACTTTAGTCTGAACCACAGACTCAAACATGCAGCAGTGGTTCAGGGGGGATATGGGAGAAAACCCCTAGGAATGATAACCAGCTCCCTGGCCCTCACCAGGAAGATCCCACATGGAAAGTTAATTACCTCCTTGAAGCTTTTGAAGCCAAAGTGACCCAAGGGGCCACAGACACATAACTCTGGACTCTGGGGGGGCTCCCCAGGCTTCTGTCCTGGAGGTGGGCAGGATGGGACAAGGAGGCAGCGGGCAGGTGGGGACAGTGCGCCAGCGGAACAGACCACGAACTGCCTCAGACCGCAGGAAAGCAGGAGGAGGGACATCAGGGGACCTCCCTGTAGTCAATCTCTTTTGGTTATATTTGGAAGAAACCCAGGATAGGGCATGGTGCGGACACAGAGGCATCAGGTGCGGCTTAAGTAAGAGCAGCTAAGCCCCAGTACATCTGAAGGAAGTCCTGTTCTGCATATTTCTCTATTCCTGTTTCTGAAATGTAATTCTCCTGCAGACTTTGAGTGACTGGCCTTTGAGTCATGAGAACCGCCGAATGGCCCATTTCTGAGCAGGGGTGTGGGGTGCGGGGTGCGGAAGGCACACAAAATATGGCCTCTGGTCTAGAGTGAGAGGCATTGGGACTCTGAGTTTGCCAGGCCTGTGGGCTGGAAAAGCAGGTGCTGTCTGGCTCCTCATTCCGGTGGGAGGTGGTGAGCGTCAACACAGCCTGGTCTTCGAATGTTGTCATTACTGTGTCCATTAGGAATCTTGAAACACGTTGAACAGAATCGATTAAGAATGATATTGGCAGCCAAGTGTAATGCCCTGAGCCTCCCTACAGCACCTTCCGCCTCGCAGAGTCCATTCTGTCAGGTCACGTTGTGAGTGAGATCATCTTGTCCTCAATTGCTTTTGGTTCTTGAGACACTAAGTCACTTTAATGGAGTCTGGTGGAGCCCACCTCACCCCAGATCCCGCCTGGTTTGGGTTTTGCTGACCTCTCATCGACTAGAGCCTCGTATTGTCTCAGGTGTACAACATAATGATCTGATGTGTGTGGGTATTACAAAGCGGGGGCCACGAGAAGTTTAGTGAGCGGCCAGCACACCGTGTAGTTACAAAACCCGCTTGAATTTGAACAGCCTTCTGGGTCCAGAACGTTCTTTGACCTCTTTGGTATGGACTGAAGGTATTGAACTTCAGGTGCTGTCAGGAATGGACAGCTACATTCGCTTCCCAGATGACCCATATGGCCGCTGTCCCTGGGATTGTGACTTCCTCTCACAAGACAAAGGGAGTCTCCGGGAGATGGCTTGTCAGGACATACAGAACAAGCATCAGGAAGATGGTAGCGGAGCAAACAGGGCCCTGCAGACCTACAAACCAACTGTTGCACGGAAGGTGGGAACCACCATCCCAACTCAAGGCGTGGCTCATGGTCAAGCCAATCTCCCTCTGACTCCAGCAAGTCTCCCAAATCAACCATATTAAATTAGGACTAAACTGATATTTTATAAGTAGTCACTGCCTGCTTGCTACTTAACCAGCATCATGCAAAGCCCTGGGGGGCCCAACGGCTCCCCTGTTCTCAAGCCTTTAATAGGATCATTAAAAATCCGGACCCAGGAAACAGAGCAATCAAATGTTATGTTTGGTGGAGTAAACGGGTAGAATTGGACTTCTGAGACTGGTGTGAGCTAGAGGAGTGGGAGATTCAGGAAGGAGGGGTGGAGTGTGGAGAGCAAGAAGGGCGGCAGGCCGCGCTCTGTCGGGCACGGTGGGACAGCTGTCGGGAGGGGACGCGTGGAGCACCTGGAAGCCAGGCGTGATAGGAGGTGTCCTGAGAGCATAATAACACGGTGTGCCACTGTATCCTTGGGACCTGCTAGACTCAGGGTGAGGAGGGGACGCCCCTAGCCTGGAGCAGTGAGGCAAATACGAAAGGCACTGGAAGGACAAGGGATAAGCCATAGGGATGGCAGGAGTGGGGACGGGAAGACCTGGGCTGAGTTTCAAGCAGACAGACCATCCAAGGAGATGGTAGCGTGTTCGCTGGGAGCACTGGGCTTCGTGCCTCGGAACTGGCTGGAGGGACAAAGCGAGAAGAGGTAAGGGATTGCTGGTCAGAAAGTCAGGCCTGGAGCACGGGGGAAGGTAGCAGCTGAGGAGGCAGAGGGACGTTTGGGAAGGACCCACTCCACCGCGGTAGCTGAAGCAGTGAGTAGAGACGGGCTTGAGGCTGGCCTGGCGGGGTTGGAGGAAGAAGAAGTACATGGGACCCGGAGCCCATGGAAGATGTAGGAGTTCACCCAGAGAAGAAGCATGCCTGAGCTCGAGCTGAAAAGTGTGGCGGGTTCCTCCAGGGTCTTTGTTTTATGATCCAGGAAGCTTCAGTGCGTTTAACAGCAGACGGGAGGAGAAAGCAATGAGGAAGGTGCTGGAGGGTTTGCGATTCTTCTAAGACTGAGCCCCGCCCCCCCCTGAGGGGCGAGCTACCTCCACCTCTGTGGAGGCAAGGACAGCTGTGGAGGCTGTGAGGCTTCAGTGGTCACATTAATGTCACTGACACAGGGATATGGTGGCGTGGGAGGGAGCAGCAGTTTGGGGGGACAGTGAGAGGGGAATGGAGGGATTGCCAGGCAGCCCCAAAGGTCCGGTTGAAGTGCACATAGCTTACCAGCTCTGCGACCTTGAGCAAATCACATGAACTCTCTGTACCTCAGTCGTCTCATCTGTAAGATGGGGATAATAAAGCCTACTGGATGAGGTGGTGAGGACTGAATCAGATGAGGCGTGGAGAAGTACTCGGAGCGCGAACTGTGATTAGTGCCAACCCGGATGGGGACGAGCGCCAGGAGAAAGGGGAAGGCGAGCCATCTGGGAGTGGCTGGTTCAGGGAGAGGGCTTTGCCTTTAGCTGGGAAGGCCTTTCTAGGAGGAGAGGATGTCGGGTGAGGCGGCCATCTGAAGGAAGAGCAGCACATGGAAAGGCCTGAGGTAGGGAGGTGAGCGGCCGGTGTGGCTGGAGGAGAAAGGGTGGAAGACGGGCCTGGAGAAGTGTCTGGGGTCAGCCCGGGTGGGGCCTGCCGGGGTAGGATAGGAAGGCATGTGTTTCCCCGGTAGCAGTGGGAAGCACTGGAGGGTGGGATTGAGGAATTGATTTGCTCAGACGTGGGGTTCTAGAAGGATCTCTGTGACACTGTCCAAGGAACAGCCTGCGGGAGTGTGAGGGAGGGGACATCCCCCCAACAACAGCCACAGATCAGGTGAGCACAAGGGCAGAGAGCACAAAAGTGCTTGCTCCTGTCTTCCCCATCAGTCCAGACCCTTCCTGGTGTCATGGCCTTACCTAGGCACAGAGAAGGCGATAAAGACAGTCTCTCTGTCCAAGAAGAGCAAAGGGTAGGATTGCACACCGACGCCCTCACAAAAAGGCATGGGATAAAGACCCTGGGGCATGAGGGCTCTGGTCACCCCCTCTGTTCCTTGTGCTCCCCTGCCCCCACCTGGGAGGAGGCCCCGTGCTTGACTTAGGCTCTGTGGGCTCTCTGGGACCCTGCTGTCGACTGGCGCTCTGAGACGCCCCCTCAGCTCACTCGGCGGGCTCTGGGCTTACTTTGGATCTGCTCCGGTGGCTTGGATCCTGCCTCTCCTCCCAAGTCTTGGTTCCCATGGCAGGCTGGGTTTCAAGAGGGGGTGCTTGTGCTCTCTAGTCCATAGAAAGAAGAGTCAGGGGGTCCTGCCCACTCCACGCCCCCTCCCAAGCCCTAATGCTGACTGTGCGCCATCCGGGATACCGTGAGATGGCAGCTGAGCTCCTGTGCTCTGGGCCCACTCACATGCTCCTTGAACTATGAAGGGGTCTGCTCAGGTCGAGACGTCTTCACGCACTCCAGGTGGGGCTAGGGAGTGACTCACGGTCATGGGGCGGGGTGGGGGGTCTCCACCCATGGATGTGCTCTGAAGTGGCATGGGGTGTACAGAAGGCATGGCCTTGGCCCATCTCGGGGTACCCACACAGGGACTTTCTGCTGTAAGGGAGCACCGAGTCCAGCTGGGGGAACATAAGAAAGCACATGGCATTCTGGAACAACACTCCAGCCGGGACCCCCGGCCAGGAGACCTGGTTGGCTTCGGGAATATATCGGTGTTTGGGGCCTGTGTGGGCCTGTGAAGATGTTCTTGAAACAGGTTTTTGCAATGTAGCCACAGCCTCTGTTCCCTGACGGGTAGCAGAGTCCCCTTTCCTCATCCCAGGCTCATTGATGGGGACTCAAACTTCCAGGGCCAATCCCTGGCCTTCTCTCCACCCCCATCAGGCTGTGACCAGCCATCTGGTTTGCAAGAATGCCATGCCCCATCCTTAGGAAACTTCCCCTTCCTAGAGGACCTGTTCAGCCTTCTGCTGCTTATTCTGCTCCCTGTATCCCTTTCCTGCGCCTCTTTTCTGATCTCTGGACCTTGGTTCTTTAATTATTTTCTCTCTGTCCCTGTAGCGGGTTGGTTCGGGCCAGAGGGCTGCTAGGTAGTAGCTTAAGGCTCGAGGAGGAACATCGACATGAAATAGCCGTTTTTCCCCCCACGTGTCTCTGCGCACCTCCGCCCATGCAAAATCACTCATGTGTTTACTTCTGCCCCTCCCCAGCTTACACCAACAACCAGGCAGACATCGCCACCCAGGGCTGGTTCATTGGGCTCATGTGTGCCATCGCCCTCCTGGTGCTGATCCTGCTCATCGTCTGTTTCATCAAGAGGAGTCGGGGTGGCAAGTACCCAGGTAGGATATACGAGGGGAATGGGCTTGGGGACGTGGGGCCAGCAAGCTTTCCCAGGAGCTCCCAGGTCCCCGGCCATATCCAGGGGGTTCAGGTTCTCCCGGCAAGCCTAACCCTTGCCAAGCTTGGACAGACAGTCCTCTCGCCTGGACTGTGCATCTTAGAGCTGCCAGAAAGCACTTGAGTTAATCAAGTTCGCCTGAGGTGGGTGGATAGAACGGTCCAGGCAGCTCCAGAGAGGGGATGGAAGGAACCGTGACTCCCATTAAGAATGACCTTCCCTCCCCTTGACTCACCAGCCGTCTGCTCAGTAAATTGGCTTTTTTCAGCCTGAATCTCATTAGGATCCGATGTCCCAAGGAAGGAAGAAGGAAAAAAGGCATTTTCTCTAACCATGAGAAGGAGAGAACAGAGAGGGGAGGGTCTGGATGGAAGCAGCACGCCCATGAGAGAGGCTCTTGGGGACTGGGCTATAATGACAGACCCCTGGCAGAGAGTCAGGAGCTCCTGCTCGAAGAGCCTCCAGGGGCTCGGGGCTGGGTTGCACTGGTACAGACCCCATCAGTAAAGAGCTCTGGGCTTCCCTAGCGTCCCAAAGAGCCATTGCTCTTCTGGTGCCTCAAGATCCACCAGCCCAGACAAACCAAGGTCAAGGACAAGGACCTCTGGCATTCCTACTTCTGGAAACATTGATTGTTTTTTCAAACAGGGGCAACAAAACCATCCGTCTGGGGTGGAGTGGGTAGAATGACAGGAGACCGGATAATGGATGACCCAGTGAGCAAAACTCCTGCCGGGACTGCAGAATGAAATTGCTCCCTGCCCCCCAAAGCCCCATTGCCAAGCACGGGCCATGCTCCCCAAATGCCTGCCTCTCCCTCCCTCTAAAAGAGTCCTCCTCCAGGGTCCCCCCTAAGACTCAAACCAGAGAGAAGATTCTCTTTTTTATTTCCTTTCCCCGTGCGCGTACCCTCAGGCCCTAGGATTCTAAAGGGTTCTGCCTGGGCTTTAAGTGAGGCAGGTGCTCCACTGTGAGGGAGGGCAGGAAATTATAATTCTTTATTGGCAAATAATGTTTCCTTTTACTTTATTGTGCTGTGTTGAGATTGTTTTTCAGAGAAAGCCAGAGTCAGGGGGAAGAGTAGCCTTACTGAGCTCACCTCCCAATTCATCAGATAAACTTTGAGGCTTCCTTTGCCCATTAGACAGTGTTGCTTTCCAGAAAGTTCTCACAGCTTACCTCCTTCCCTCCAGCTGCAAGGTAAGGCCCTAGTCCACTAGAAAAATGAGCAAACCATGAGGCCCGGGCTCCAGCCTTCATGCTAGACTTCACAGTAGACTCTGTGCTGGGTGCTAAGGACACGGAAAAGAAAGGTGATCTCTCCCTCAAGACACAGCAGGGGGCCCGGCAGGAAGATCACAGCCCAGCAAGACAGGTAGTGGGATGTGTGTGTGCAAACCACAGAGGAAGCGTGGGAGAAGAGGGTCCCACACACTAGTGAGGTCACAGCCGGGAGAGCATTTTCCATCCAGAAGGTGCCTACAAAACAGCCCCCCTCAGTTGGGGGCTTTTACGAACTGAGCACAAATACTTATCCTACAGAACAGAATAAGAGTGGGGCCAAAGAAAAGATCACATCCATTCAGTGCTCGGGGACAACCCCGTTGGGAGGTGGGGGTGAGGGGAGGGGCAGGCGCAGGCTGGAGGAGGTTTCAGTTGTCAACAGAGAAACGCTGGGGATGAGGAGGAGGCGGGGCGTCAAGCTGACAGCTGGTTAAATGCAGGAAGCCAGAACGAGGGAGGCACTGATGGTGCCTCGTTCAAAAAGAGAGTGTCACCAGCTCTGCAGTGGGGGTCCCGGGGAGCAGGGGCATAATCACCGTGTCTGTGTCTTTGTTTCTCTTATCGGCCAAGTGCGAGAAAAGAAGGATGTTCCCCTGGGCCCCGAAGACCCCAAGGAAGAGGACGGCTCCTTTGACTACAGGTGGGTGACCTGTTTGGCTCCTGGTCCCCAACCCCCATCCATCTGGCTGTCACCTCTGCCTCGCCGCCACTGACAGCCCCTGCTTGTAATGAGGAGCTGGACGAGGCTGCCTCCCCGCAGGGAGGACACTGCCTGGCACAGTCACACGGATTTGAGGGACACTGTTCCATTCACTCAACCACACCGCTCCAAGCTGTTGAGCTCCTCAGACATGTGCTTCCACCTCTTTCCTCTGAAAGCAGACGCTGGGAAGGCCGTGGCCATGAAATGAGCCGTCGGTTTCCTCTCTGCCCACCGCCCCCTTCCTCCCACAACCCTGAAGACAGGGACCCAGGAAAGCTGTATTGTCTCGAAACCACAACTCAGTGAGGAATTGCGGGGAGAGGGGGGGGGTTCTAGACCTTTCCTCATGAACTTGAATGATATCTCTGGGCCCTGGCCAAGAGCAGCCCTTGGAGAGGCATCTGGTCGTGGCCTGTCCCAAATCAGAGGACGGAGGCCCAGACAGGGAAGTGACCTGCCAAGGATAACCACCCACACCTGAGCTGGTGGCGGAGCCGGAGAAGCCAGGGCCTGACTTCCGGCTGGGCAACGCCACGATCCATCCCTCTCAGATCTGGATGGGCCTTTGTGGCTCGCGTGATGACGTTGTAATGTCCCATTTTGATGGCAAATGTATCCTGAGTTAAGGAATGAGGCAGGGCGGGTCATGGAGGCCTCATTCCCAGACCAAGGCGGGCTGATCAGAGCCCCACTCTCCCCACCCCCGCCCTGTTACCGTCTGGGGCAAGATCACCCCGTCTTCCCCTGACCTCTCCTTTTCCGGCCCTTGGCCTCCACCACTCCGCTCACCAGCAGCCCGGCAGGTGAACACTGCCCAGAGCCACTGCCTGGCCTGGAGCGCAGCAGAAGACCATGTACCAAGTCTGTCTACCCAGTCCCCATGTCTCCAGAGGCGACCTCCTAAGGGGCGAGCAGCAGAGGCCCCTCCCCTGACTGTCCTCATTACCCCGGCAGGGCCCATCTTCCCTGGGGGCTGAGCCCTATTTCTTGGCCACCAATTTCCAAAGGACACAGGGCTTTCCCTCCCCCAGGCTCTCAGTGCAACCCCAGGGAGGGATGAGGACCTCCTGGGCTCCGAGAAGCCGCTTCCTCAGGCACCTCTCCCAACATCTTTGGAGTCGGGCAGAAATATCGGCCTCGTCCCCACCCGCTCCCCTGTCCCACCCACAGCGAGGCCAGGTAGACACACACAGGAGCCTGCACGGGCCCACATGCACACAACACGCACGCGCGCACACACACACACACACACACACACACACGCCTCAGGTTTGGCTTGGCAACGAAACACTTCTCTGGTGGGCCTCTCTGCCTCTCTCAACCTCATCTGTCCCCCTGTTTCTCCAGGGTCTCTCGGAAGTTGGGCTGACAGGTGACTAGACCAGAGACCCCCTAATCTTTCTGGTTCCCTTCAAGCCTCCCTTAGAAGAGGCTTGTTCTTTCCAGATCTAGATGCTCTTTGTCTGTGAGAACCTGACACACGGCAGATGCTCCCTCCGCGCCCCCCCC
>RCUC01150746.1:0-19845 GCA_003697995.1 Taxidea taxus jeffersonii
ATAAAAATTGGGTCATTCTTAAATAACAAGGTACTATTTCAAACACTTCAATTTGTACAAATTTCATAAAGTCTAATAGTACTAATTGTTAAGGCTGTGGGGAAGACAAACCCTAATACACTGTTGAAGGGTGTGTAATTTTTGGCAATATTTTGTGAGGTATATATACCCTACGGTGGAGCCTTGGATTTTTTTTTTTTTGAAGATTATATTTATTTATTTGAGAGAAATACAGAGATAGCGAGACAGAGCACAAGTGAGGAGGAGAGGGAGAAGCAGTTTCCCCCGTGAGCAGGGAGCCCAATGCGGGGCTCGATCCCAGGACCCTGGGACTATGACCTAAGCCAAAGGCAGACATTTAACTGACTGAGTCACCCAGGTGCCCCGTGCCTTGGATTTACACAACAGGAAACATGTACTAGCATTTTTTATTTCAGTTATGAATTTTTTAAAGGATTATTTATTTATTTGACAGAGAAAGATCACGAGTAGGCAGAGCAGCAGGCAGAAAGAGAGGGGGAAGCAGGCTCCCCATGGAGCAGAGAGCCTGATGCGGGGCTCGATCCCAGGACCCTGAAATCATGACCTGAGCTGAAGGCAGAGGCTTAACCCACTGAGCCACCCAGGCGCCCCTTTAGTTATATTTGTAAGAGGGAAAATTTGGAAACTGTCCAACTGTAGAGGAATGGATAAGCAAGCAGTAGTATTTAATGCAATTTGTTACTGTAGCAGAATGGACAATGAGATTTTTGTGTGTCTATACAGATAAGTCCCGGAAACTGTCAAGGAAAAAATAGGTTACAAGAAATTGAATGTGATACCCCTTCTGAATGTTAAAAACAAAATAGTGCTGTGTTGTCTGTGGATCCACACATGTGTGCTGCAAAATACTACTTTTGAAGATTTATTTGCACGAGCTGGAGGGGTTGAGGGAGAGGGAGAGAGAATTCCAAGCAGACCCTGTGCTGAGCACTAGCCTGATGTGGGGCTTGATCACAGGATCCTGAGATTGCCATCTGAGCCAAAACCAAGAGTTAGATCCTCAGCTACTGTGCCACCCAGTCACTCCTGCAAAATTATTTATAAAAACCCATGGATTAGAAGAAGATACATTAATTTCAGTAGGAATTTTACTTATGAAAGGGGAGAGAAGACAGTGGAATGAGCAGGGAAATCAACTCACTTGCAATTTTCTGTTTCATAAAAAAACTGAAGCAAAAATGGCAGTATGTTATAATTGTTACATTTGGATTATGTATCATTTCACTTTTCTGAATTTTAAATTATTTCATAGCTAAAAAGGAAAAAAGTGAAAACATCATATGGCATTTACTTTTAAAAAACTAATCGGCTTATACATTTTTTCTCAGATATTTTTGTATTTACTGTCATAAAAATAATTCATCCTAAAAGTCATTAAAAAAAAAAAAGGTCATGAGCATTAGTTTTTGAAGAAGTGCAGTGTAAGTACTGTGGTTTATATTATTTTTTATTTTAAAATCTTCACATCCGTATTTTTTCTTGATTGAAAAATGCTTGATCAGTGCAAGAACACATTATTGTGTTATTGGCATAATTGAGTTCTTATTAAATGTACACAGGTTTTTTGTTTGTTTTTAAAGATTTTATTTATTTGACAGAGAGAGGCACAGTGAGAGAGGGAACACAAGCAGGGGGAGTGGGAGAGGAAGAAGCAGGCTTCCCGCTGAGCAGGAAGGGTGCTCTACTGAGCCACCCAGGCACCCCCCACAAAAGTTTTTATGTTTTATAGTTAGGACCTGGCTTTTCCTCTGTGCAAGCCTTGTGTCTTTTGGTTGGTGGTGTGGGAATGCTGCTAGCAAGTGTGCCCTTAGATTCTTTCACACACTTTGATTCTAAAGAAGGCTGTAGACTAGTATGGTGTTGGCAGGCACTTACAAAATTGTTTGATGACTTAAAGGTTTATTGCTACTAATATTTTTTTTTTTAAGATTTTATTTATTTATTTGATAGACAGAAATCACAAGTAGGCAGGGAGGCAGAGAGAGAGGAGGAAGCAGGCTGTCCGCAGAGCAGAGAGCCCGATGAGGGGCTCGATCCCACGACCCTGGGATCATGACCTGAGCCAAAGGCAGCGGCTTTAACCCACTGAGCCACCCAGGTGCCCCTGCTACTAATATTTTTAACAAACGTTTATTGTTTATAATAAAGTGTAAATTACCGTATGGAAGTGTGCTTTTTGAAGAGCATCTTGGAATAGAACTTTTTAGAACTGAACAGTGGAATGAAGGATGATGATATTTGTTTTAGCTACTCATCTTAAACAAATCTTGGATAGCACAAGATATGCATGTCTTTATAAGAGTTGGGGATTCCTTAGTATTTATCTTTTATTTTATTTAATTAATTTATTTTTTAAAGATCTTATTTATTTATTTGACAGACAGAGACCACAGTAGGCAGGGAGACAGGCAGAGGGACTGGAGGAAGCAGGCTCTCCGTGGAGCAGAGAGCCCGATGCGGGGCTCGATCCCAGGACCCTGGGATCATAACCTGAGCCGAAGGCAGAGGCTTTAACCCACTGAGCCACCCAGGCGCCCCTAGTATTTATCTTTTAAAGAGCAGACTTGGCCCTGAATATTCTCCCGAATACTGTCAGTTTCCTTTCTGTCATTCTTAGAGGAAAGAATGTTACTAGGATCTATTCTGTTTACTATGGAAAATGTTCCCTTCCTAAGTTTCCTTTTTTCCCAAGAAATGATTGAGTCTTTGTATTTATTTATTTATTTATTTATTTATTTATTTGAGAGAGAGAGAGAGCGAGCGAGCACAGGGAGACAGAGAGGCAGGCAGAGGGAGAGGGAGAAGCAGGCTCCCTGCCGAGCAAGGAGCCCGATGTGGGACTCGATCCCAGGACGCTGGGATCATGACCTGAGCCGAAGGCAGCTGCTTAACCAACTGAGCCACCCAGGCGTCCCAAGTTTGTGCTTTTTTGACCCCCTTATTAACTCATTTGGCCCACACCCTCCACCTCGGGCAGCCACCAGTTTGTTTTCTGTATCTATGACCTCCTTTAAAAAAAAATTTTTTTTTAAAGTAGGCTCCACACCGAACGTGGGTCTTGGACTCTTGACCCTGATATCAAGACCTGAGCTGAGATCAAGAGTCAGCTGCTCAACTGACTGAGCCACCCAGGTGCCCCTCTCTTTTAAAATTTAAAAAAAAAAAAAAAATTTAGATTTTTCTCTTTCTTTCTCAAATAAATACAATCTTTAAAGAATAAACTTAAGGGACGCCTGGGTGGCTCAGTTGGTTAAGCAGCTGCCTTCGGCTCAGGTCATGATCCCGGCGTCCTGGGATCGAGTCTCACATTGGGCTCCTTGCTCAGCAGGGAGCCTGCTTCTCCCTCTGCCTACCACTCTGTCTGCCTGTGCTCAATCTCTCTCTCTCTCTAACAAATAAATAAAATCTTAAAAAAAAAAAAAACTTAAAAAAACTTTTTGGATTCTACCTATGAGTGATATCATATGATATTTGTCTTCCTCTGTCTTATTTCACTTAGAATAATGCTCTCAAGTTCC
Organism: Taxidea taxus jeffersonii; assembly: GCA_003697995.1. Classification (NCBI taxonomy): domain Eukaryota; kingdom Metazoa; phylum Chordata; class Mammalia; order Carnivora; family Mustelidae; genus Taxidea; species Taxidea taxus. The sequence goes on from RCUC01150746.1 coordinate 3,561, forward strand.
ATCCATGTTGTTGCAAATGACAAGATTTCATTCTTTTTTATGGCTGAATAATATTCGTGTGTGTGTGTGTGTCACATGTTCTTTATTTATCCATTGATGGACACTTAGGTGTTTCTTTGTCTTGATTAATGCCAGATAATGTTGCAGTGAACACGGACATGCATATATCTTTTTGAGTTAGTGTTTTCATTTTCTTTGGATAAATACCCAGAAGTAGAATTGTTGGATCATATGGTAATTCTATAATAAATTTTTTAAGGAACCTCCATACTGTTTTCCCTAGTGACTGCACCAGTTTATATTCACACCAGCTGTGCCCCAAGCATTCCCTCTTCTCCACATCCTTGCCAACACTTGTTTTTTCTTCTCTTATTTCTTAAAATTTTTTTAGGTTTTATTTATTTATTTGACAGAGAGAGACCACAAGTAGGCAGAGGGGCAGGCAGAGACAGAGAAGGAAGCAGGCTCCCCGCTGAGCAGAGAGCCTGATTTGGGACTCAATCCCAGGACCCTGAGATCATGACCTGAGCAGAGGCAGAGGCTTAACCCACTGAGCCATCCAGGCGCCCTTGCATTTTTTTTTTTTTTTTAAATGTACCTGTTGGCCCTTTATGTCTTCTTTGGAAAAATGTCTGTTTAGAATCTCTGCCCATTTTTTTTTTTTTTAAAGATTTTTATTTATTTATCTGACAGAGAGACGGTGAGAAGGTAACACAAGCAGAGGGAGTGGGAGGGGGAGAAGCAGGCCTCCCACTGAGGAGGGATGCCGGATCCCAGGACAGTGGGATCTAATATTACCTGAGCCAAAGGCAGCCATTTTAAAGACTGAGCCACCCAGGTGCCCCTCTTCCCATTTTTTAAAAAAGATTTTATTTATTCATTTGAGAGAGAGAGAGTGAGAGTGTGAGGGAGAGGGAGAGGGAATCTGAAGCAGGCTTCACACTGAGTGTAGACAGAGCCAGATATGGGGCTCGATCCACAATGGTGAGATCACAACATGAGCCAAAACCAAGAGTTGGGTGCTCAACTGACAGCACCACCCAGGGTTCCCTTCTGTAACCATTTTTGGTTCTTTTTTTTTTTTTTTTTGAGCTGATTGAGGTTTTTATATATTTTGGATATTAACCCCTTGTAAAATATATGATTTGCAATTATTTTCTCCCTTTCAGTAGGTTGCCTTTTCATTTTATTGATAGTTTCCTTTACTGTGCAGAAGCTTTTTCTCTTGATGTAGTTCCACATGTTTTATTTTTGCTCTTACTGCCTTAGCTTTTGCTGTCAAATCCAAAAAAATAATTGTCGAGACTGATTTCAGTGAGTTCATTGCCTATGTTTTCTTCTAGGAGTTTTATCGTTTCAGGTCTTAATTCAAGTTGATTCCATTTTGAGTAAATTTGTGTATATGATGTAGTGGTCCAGTTTCATTCATTTGTATGTGGCTGTCCAGTTTTCCCAGTACCATTTATTGAAGAGACTTTTCTTTCCTCACTGTACATTGTTGGCTCCTTTAGAGCAGTGTTTTGGGGCTAGAATATGTGGGTGGGGGGGTGGTAGTCCTGTTGAAAAGATCATGAACTCTGAGGAGTTTTTCAGGGCTGTAACTGAAAAGAAATCAGTTTTAGGTTGAACAGGGATTTTCTGTCCCCGTTCTTTCCTTTTCTATTTAGCTTTTGAAGGCATGTTAGAAATGGGTAATTTCTGATCTCTAAAAATGACATTTCTGATGTTTAATTTCCCTGGAGATGTCTAGAAGTATTTCCATAAACATGCCATGTTGGGGCCAAAGTGGTATTTTATTTATGCATGCATTTTCCTGCATATAGTCATTATCAGCTGAAATGGCTAATGTCTGCTATGTACATAATATTCTTTAAAGATGTTCTCTCTCTCATTCCAAAATCAGGTCCTTCAAGTTGGAACCATACTCATGTCCAGAATGTTTGTGCTTCTCAGCTGTAGTGTTCTGTTTCATTATGATTTTAATGGTGACAGAAAACAAACTACTTTAGTTGACTGTTATATTGGAGGGTTTTTTTTTTTCTAAGTAGACAAAGATACACTTGACACATTGAAGGTAAGGATCTGTTGGTGTGCATGGAAAATTTGTATAATCTCCTCAAGCCCCATTTTTGGAATAATTTAAAGTTGCAGCCAAAGCCTGATTTGGGAACATAGTTCTCTCTTCTTAAAGGAGTAACCTAAGGAATTCCAGATTGATACCATCATTTAGAATCTCTTGGATTGTTCCACTGAAAGGCAGGGAAAGTAAGTTTGTGGTATAGATGGAAAACTTGTATGCCATAAAAGGTTTATCAACATTCACCCAAAGTTACTGAGATCCATAACTTATCAAAGAGTACCTTGTTTTTTTTTCTTGTTTTTCAAAGATTTTGTTTATTTTAGAGAGAGTGTGAGTGGGAAGAGGGACTGAGGGAGAGGAAGAGGGAGGATCCCAAGCAGAATCTCCATGGAGCATAGAGCCTGACATGGGGCTCAGTGCCAGGACCCTAAGATCATGACCTGAGTTGAAATCAAGACTCAGATGCTTAACCGACCGACTGAGCCACCCTGGCGCCCCTTTTTTCTTTTTTTAAAATTACATCTCTATATGTTGCCAGGATACTTTATAAGAATTATACAAAAGAATATCACTGGGGGCGCCTGGGTGGCTAAGTGGGTTAAGCCTCTGCCTTCGGCTCAGGTCATGATCTCAGGGTCCTGGGATCGAGTCCCACATCGGGCTCTCTGCTTGGCGGGGAGCCTGCTTCCTCCTCTCTCTCTGCCTCCCTCTCTGCCTACTTGTGATCTCTCTCTGTCAAAGAAATAAATAAAATCTTAAAAAAAAAAAAAAAGAATATCACTGGATTATAATATATTTAAATTAGAAAAAAATTGCTTAAAAATACTTGTTGAGTTCTTACTCTGTGTCAGCATTGTTATGAGTACTTCTCATGTGTTATCCTCACTGTAACTGTGAGAGTTATTATCCCCATGAGGATTAATAATTAAACTAAGGTCACACAGTCTGGTAAGTAGTAGTGTAGGCATGTAAAATCAGGCTCTTTGACTAAAGTATTTAGGCTCTTTACCATAGTGGCTTAATAAAGTTATCATAGATTGTTTACCAATAAACAATTTTTTAAAATTGGACTAATTTTATTTTTTAAAAGATTTTATTTATTTGATAGTCATCACAAGTAGGCAGAGAGGTAGGCGGTGGTGGAAGAAGCTCAGAGGAAGCAGGCTCTCCTCTGAGTAGAGAACCTGATGCGTGGCTCGATCCAAGGATCCTGGGATCATGACCTGAGCCGAAGACAGAGGCTTTAACCCACTGATCCACCCAGGTGCCCCCAAATTGGACTAATTTTAAAGAGGAATACTTTCTCAGTTTACCATAAGGTGAATATAGTATTTTGGTGAAGAAATCTGAATATATCTCCAAGTATCAAAATTAAGCATTTAAATTTCATCTTAGAACTTTGACGTATGTAGATCTGTATGAGGTAACTTAAGGTAAGTTAATTATGAGGTAAATTAAGTTCTACCAATATTCACTGAGCAACTGAACATCTTCTGTGTACAAGGAACTGTAGTAGCTGGTTGGGAGCAAGATGGAGAAGGGAACTAATATTTACTGAACGCCTGTTATATTTCAGATGGTCTTAGTTTACTTTATATCTTCATTTCATTAATCCATATAGTAATCCATACTAGATAGGTATTCTCATTTTAGGAAACTTAGGCATAGAGAATTTAAACTCTTGTAGCCCAAATGGCATTTGTAGAATTTGAATCCAAGTCTGCCTGACAAAAAGATCTGTGCTCCTTTTCTGACTTTCTGTGTTTACTTTTGTTTTTATTTGACAGAGAATTTTATTTATTTATTTATTTAATTTAATTTATTTATTTATTTATTTATTTGACAGAGAAAGAGAAATCACAAGTAGTCAGAGAGGCAGGCAGAGAGAGAGGGGGAAGCAGGCTCCCCACTGAGCAGGGAGCCCGATGAGGGGCTCAATCCCGGGACCCTGAGACCATGACCCGAACCGAAGGCAGAGGCTTAACCCACTGAGCCACCCAGGCGCTCCTCATCTGTGCTTTCTTTTGTGTAAACTTAAGATGTGTTCACTGTTTCTAGGAGTGTATAATCTAGCCCAAGGGTTCACAAAGAGGATTCTGTATGTAGATGGGACTGGTGGAAGTCCCTGGTTTAACTTGCAGAAAGTCACAAGTTTAAAACAATTTTTATAATAATACTAAGATGTTATTAACACTTATTTTACTGTGTTCATACATGTACTGATGATGCAAAAGCAATGCTGGGAAAAATTGCTGATACCTTAACGTAAATTGAGGGAGTGGCACCAAACTGCACTCAAGAGTCATTGGAATTTTTTTACTGCCTTGTGCTTGCAGTGTGAAAAAAAGGTAGTTTCACTTACAGATGTCCCTGATGCAGCAGTAAAAACTTTTATGAAATTTGGACCCTTTAGTGTACATGTTTTTTTAAAAAATTGAGATGTAAATTACACATACACATAAATCACACATTGTACACATTTTACTTTTAAGTAATCTCTATACCCAGTGTGGGGCTTGAACTTACAACCCAGTAATCAAGAGTCACATGCTTTACTGACTCAGGCGCCCTGTACATTTTTAAAAGCATACAGTTGGGGCGCCTGGGTGGCTCAGTGGGTTAAAGCCTCTGCCTTCGGCTTGGGTCATGAACCCGGGGTCCTGGGATCAGGTCCCGTAATGGGCTCTCTGCACCGCGGAGAGCCTGCTTCCTCCTCTCTCTCTGCCTGCCTCTCTGCCTACTTGTGATCTGTGTCTGTCAAATAAATAAATAAAATCTTAAAAAAAAAAGCATACAGTTCGGTGGTTTTTATTATATTATGAGGTTGTGTAGCTTTACTACTATGCTGTTCCAGAACATTTTTTTTCTTTTTAAGATTTTATTTATTTATTTGATAAATAATTGGGCAGTGGTTTAACTAGGTGTTTTGCCATTGCATAACAATGACCACTAGCTTTTCAGTCTTCAGTTGTGAGTGCTCACACTTACTATTTTATTAAGCAGTGCCACATATGTTACATTGTTTCTCATGAAGCATCTCATTCATAGCACTAGATTCTGTATTAGGATTATTTCCAACCATTTGTGGCCCTCCCCCAAAAGTAAAATAATAGTGGTTTTAAACATGATACAAGTTTATTTTTTTCTTTTGTAAAGGGATTCCAGAGGTGGGTAGCCCAGGGCTGGTGGGGTGCTCTCTAATGTCAGGGAACCATCTTCTTCCTATTTTCTCTATTTGCCTTGCCATTCTTACATGTGGCTTCTTTCTCATAATCTAGTACGGCTGCTTGTTCGCACTGCATCCATGTTCTAGTCAGCAGGAAGGATGAGGGGCCAAAGAATAACGTACACGGTTTCTTTAAGGACATTTCCTGGAAATCACACTTGATACTTTCACTCTTACTGTCCCATTAGCTTAAACTCAGTCACATGGTCTCGCTACAGGAGCGGCTGGGAATTGCAATCTTTATTCTGGCATGCACTTAGCTAAAGCTCAGGTGATCTACTAGGAAGGGGAAAGTGGCTATTGGGTAACAACTATCAGTGCCTGCCACAATCATTCAGGTAAGATTCTTTTACTTCCTGCTCATTGGCAGTTTCTGATATTTAAAACTGCTATTAATTCTGTTCCCATTGTATTCTTCTTTTCATGTCATCTGAGACTTCTGAGTTACTATATTCAGGTGTTTTCTTCTCTTTGAGTTACAGATCACCAGTGTGCTTTCTTTCTCCTTGATTGATTTAGAGCCTTGCTATTTTAAGATACGCCAAAGATATTTGAAGGTTTTCATGCTGGTGTGCATTTACCTTTTCTTTTTTTGCTACCCACACCGTGCATGTTGCCCGTACAGATGCCTTTAAAATGTGCAGTGCTGACTGCTGCTGCTCTATGTCTTAGCATTTTATAAATTCTCCAAAAATTGCTCTTTCATGTAGTTGTAATGTGGAAACTCCTGCAGTGCTTTGGAGAAAACTTTTGTTATTTGCTTTGTTTGGGAAATGAATCTCCTTGTGTCTACTCTCTCTCCTTTATTTTAAAGCTTAAGATATAATTGTATTGAAGTTAAAATTGTATTTAGTTATGTTTTATATTTTATTCTGTCAGAGATTCTCAACACCTTTTTAGAAATAATAATTGGCTGAGAGTAATACACTTTGAAGCAAGAGGCTATTGGAAGGGAAGATTAATGACCTGTGACTTAGGAACTTTTTTTTTTTTTTTTAATTTCAAGGTTTTATTTATTTGAGTGAGAGAGAATCTGAAGCAGACTCTGCACTGAGCACAGAGCCCAAGGTGGGGCTCGATCCCACAGCCTTGAGATCATGACCTGAGCCAAAACCAAGAGCCAGAGACACACTGAGCCACCTAGGCTCCTCTTAAGAGCTGTTTTTATTTAAGTTTTGCAGAGATTCATTATGTTTCCAGAGATTTTACCTTGACTGAAATCTTTTTATGACTGTGAGAATCTAAAAATTCATTTTTATTTTTTTTTAAGTAGGCTCCACACCTAGCATGGAGCCCAGTGCCGGGCTTGACTCTGAGATAAAGACCTGAGTTGAGATCAAGAGTCAGACACTTAACTGACCAAGCCACCCAAGTGCCCCCCAAAATGCATTTTTATTTATTTTTTTTAAAGATTTATTTGACAGAGAGAGATCACAAGTATGCAGAGAGGCGGGCAGACAGAGGAGGAAGCAGGCTCTCTGCTGATCAGAGAGCCCGATGTGGGGCTCAATCCCAGCACCCTGAGATCATGATCTGAGCTGAAGGCAGAGGCTTAACCCACTGAGCCACCCAGGCGCCCCCCAAAATGCATTTTAAAACACAATCTCCACACTGTAGACCATGAATGTAATGTAATGAGGCCATGCTTTTGTATGGTAATCGATCTTGCCAGAGTAGATTCATTTAATTAATAAGGATGCTTTTATAATTATTCAGAAAAATAATTGATTAGTATGCTGATGATATACGTTGGTATTTGAGTTCTAAGCTGCTTTCATAGGTATGTGCATTGTCCTAAGGGTCCCTCACTGTGGCACCAGTATGTACCTAGGAGCTGTAGCCTGGCCTTTTCTGCTTAGCCCACAGACATGCTAGTCTTAAGTATACATTTTCTCAGAGTGAGGGTTTCTGTGTTTGGATTTTCCTAAAAATTGTAACAGTTTCTGGATTTCTTTTCTGTGGCAAGCTAGTTCAATTCCAGTGTTAGAAAATATTTGGAGGTGCCTAGGTGGCTCAGTTGGTATATCATCCCACTCTTGGTTTCAGCTCCGGTCATGACCTTAGGGTTGTGAGATAGAGCCCCATTTTGGGCTCCGTGCTCAGCTCAGGGTCTGCTCTCTCTCTCTTCTTCTGACCCTCCCCCCACTTGCACGCCCACTCTCTTGATCTATCTCAGTAAATAATAAATAAAATCTTTTAAAAATATTTGATAAAGGGTTTAGGAAAATGTTCATGGCTCCTTTTACAAAGAGGAAGTATATTGATATATAGGGGGAGAGCACATTGGGAAACCCAAGGATATGAGGCTCTGGCACGGGAAAATAGGACTTCTCTTCAAACACTCTATTGTAGTGTGGAAACAAAGCACAGTACTGTAAATGTCTTTCCTTTCCCCCAACTGCTGCATGTCTTCTTCCTAGGTGAGGTTTGTCTCAACAAGTTTTTCATTCCAATGTTAGTATGTTCAAAAATAACTAAAATTGACTCTTGAAAGCACAGCTCTGAACTGTGTGAGTTCACTTAAATGTGGATTTTTTTTTATATAAATACAATACGTACTCTGTTTTCCTTGTGATTTTCATAATAATATTTTCTGTAACTTTATTATAAGAATACAGTATATAAAATATATAAAATATGAGTTAATCACCTATTTATGTTACTGTAAGCCTTCTGGTTAAGAGGCTATTTAGTAGTTGAGTTTTTGGAAATTCAGAAGTTTTATGAGGATTTTCAGCTGTGTAGGGGATGGCACCCCAAACCCCTGCATTGTTCAACAGTTAATTGTAGTTTTTTTTTCATATTATTCATACCCGAACAAGATAACTACGGCAATTTTCTACATTGTGGCCTGGCAACATTTCAGGTTGTCCTGGCTTATTGGAGTATGTTTTTGTTGCAAGAGTGGAAGTGACCAAAAAATTCCTAGCTTGGGAAAAAAAAAAAAAATTCCTGGCCTGTCTCATGATGAATTACATGATGTTGAAGGTGACTGCACAAGATACGTTCAGATCCTGTTTAAATGTATTCTAGTCTTTTATACGTAGCCTATAGACTCATAAACACATCGTTCATCACCCATCCATTCCTCTTACAGAAGGAATGTCTAAAATATAATTCCACATTTAAGGATGGGAGTGCATTTGAACACCACAGACATGGGATTAGGAATTGTAAGGAAAGCTGTAGTGTTGGAATATAATAAATCACCTTGTCAAAATAGTGCTTTCAATTTCAAGCAGACTTTGTGGTGAAGGGGCAGTTTGGGTTAGGCATTAAGGCATATTGTCAAATTTCTGTTAAATGTTTCCAATAAAATACCACCTTGTAGTTAAACTCTTTGTATTTTTCAGAATAACTTCCCATAAGACCCTTTACGATAACAGGACGAGATGACAATTTAATTTTTATTCAGAGTTATATGCTCAAGGTCATATCACCAAACTCAGTAATATGATGGGTTTTTTTTTTGTTTGTTTGTTTGTTTTAAAGATTTTATTTACTTATTTGATACAGAAAGAGAGACAGTGTGAGAGGGAGCACAAGCAGGGGGAGTGGTGAGAGAGGGAGCACAAGCAGGGAGAGTGGGAGAGGGAGAAGCAGGCTTCCCCCTGAGCAGGGAGCCAGAGGCGGGGCTTGATCCCAGGACCCCAGGATCATGATGCGAGCCAAAGGCAGATGCCTAATGACTGAGCCACCCAGGTGCCCCAGTAATATGATGTTTTAAGATACAGATCACATGTCATAACTTTTCCCAAAAACAACATTATTGCAGTAATTACTAGGGGGCCTAGCAAAATGGTAAATTATATACCAAACTCAAAGTTGGGCAGCAGGCTAAGCTTCTTTTTCTTTTCTTTTTAAAGATTTATTTATTTGAGAGAGAGAGCCTGCATGCCTGTGGGTAAGGAGCGGCAAAGGGAGAGGGAGAGAGAATTCCAAGCAGACTCCAAGCTGAGTGGGGAGCCCCATGTGGAGCTTGATCTCAGGACCCCAAGGTCACGACTTGAGCCGAAACCAAGAGTCCAGTGCTTCACCTGCCGTACCACCCACGTGCCCCCAGGCTAAGTTTTTCTACACAGCCACCAAAGTGATCTTTTAAAGATAGACTTCTGGGGGCGCCTGGGTGGCTCTGTGGGTTAAGGCCTCTGCCTTTCGCTCAGGTCGTGATCTCTCAGGGTCCTGGGATCGGGCTCTCTGCTCGGCGGGGAGCCTGCTTCCTCCTCTCTCTGCCTGCCTCTCTGCCTACTTGTGGTGTCTCTCTCTCTCAAATAGGTAGATAAAATCTTAAAAAAAAAAAAAAAAGATAGACTTCTGGTCATATCACTTTATTACTTAAAAAAACCTCCCAGTGTCATCCAGTTTTTTGAAGACTGTATTTCTGCCCTCCCACTCTGCTCGCTGGCCATGCTGGTCTTTCCTGGAAGATACCAAGCTCATTCCCACCTCCTGGCCTTTGAACTTATTTCCTCTGCATGGCTAGCTGCTGCTTATCAAATTCCGGGGGTGCCAGATTGTGTGGTGGCTAGGGGCATAGGTGCTGAAACCTCTTGCCTACTTTCAAGTTATGTGACTTCTCAGTCCCTTCATTTTTTCAACTGTTAAAAATTGGTTGAGAAGGGCGTCTGGGTGGCTCAGTTGGTTAAGCAGCTGCCTTCGGCTCGGGTCATGATCCCAGCCTGGGATCGAGTCCCACATTGGGCTCCTTGCTCGGCAGGGAGTCTGCTTCTCTCTCTGCCTGTGCTCGTTCGCTCTCTCTCCCTCTCTCTCTGACAAATAAATAAATAAAATCTTAAAAAAAAATTGGTTGAGAAAAGTAAATCCGTCTTGGTGGTTTAAAAATTGAATATATACACATGAAGTTTCTCGCTTAGAGTAAGTACTCATTAAGTGTTGGCTATTAATAAGTCACCTCAGATAACTCCCTCCTCGGTGAAACCTTTCTTGACCATTTCATCAAAATTAGCCATCCTGGCCCCTACAGTCGATACTTAGTTATCACAAATTATTCTGTTGTATATTTATTATACGTATTCTATTTATCTTCTGTTTTTATTTATTTCTGCTGCTTCCAGCTGGTAAGTTCATGTCCCTTCATAAAAGCCCTTGAGCCTACTTGTGTCTTTAAGTTTGGGGACAGCTGGTTGTCCCTCTGCATTATAAAGTAACAGCTTTATTGAGCTTCTTCTAAAATAGTATGAGTAGAAAGTACTGATACATAATTAGATACTCAGCTGTATATGATAATTTTAGTAGTCAGAGGGATGGTCTAAGACTCAGAGTAGGCAATCTGAGACTAGGAATTCCTGAGTTACCAAGGGTGTCAGGTGTGCTAGCAATTTATTGTTCCCTTATATCTGTACCTCTGCCTCTTTCTCTTATTCTCCCTACTTTTTTCCTTTTGTTCTCTTCCTATTCTTGTATCCTTTTCTGTTTCTCCCATCCTACTTTCATTTCCATGTTTTCCTTCCCACGTACCCAATGGAAACTCACATATGTTTCCCTTACAGATTTCCCCTGCTATGTGGCAGTAGAGTGTTCCTATGAAACCTTCTGTAAGCTGAAATAGCATATGGTGAAGAAACAATTAATTTGTATAGGAACTTTTTTTTTAGCATTCCCAGACCCCAAAAATAACCTTGCTTAGACGTTTCTGACACCTTAGGGCACATTTTACCAATGGATGCACAAAATAAATTGAGGTAAAGTACAGAAGTGCTCAGAGTTCTGGCTGTGGCGGCCAGATGCTGAGATGCCCAGTGTGGTCCCAGGGAAGGAACTTGGCGCGCTGCTCTCGCCGCTTGAGTATGGGCTGCCTGGAAAACAAACGCTGAGCACTATTTTCAGTTTTCACCTTTTTCCTAAAAGCAACATTCCTCTTCAGATTTCTTTTGGTCAGCAAAAGCAGGAACTAATGTAGGTTTTTTGTGAAAGCAGGTGTCATAATTCAAACTTCTGAAAGCTGGAAGCTAACCCTTATTTGTGTTTGGCTCCTGAACCCAACATCCAGAATCAAATTCGGCATCCTCTCAGATGAATCCCTTCTCCTTTCTTCCCTCTTAGTAGTCATCTGGCTTAAAACAATGAAGTCTTGTTTGACACCTTCCTTTCCTTCACCCTCTGCAACCAAACACAAACATATCCTGTCACATGTAAATTCTGTCTTATTCATTCCACATGAATTCAACAAAGATCTGAGTTTCTGCTCTGTGCCAGGTATGAAGTAGCTTTGGAACTTTTCCCCCAGTCTTGTGTTCCTTTTTTTTTCAACCCAGTGTTTATCCCACTGCCACATTAATTCTCTAAAGCAGGTTTGATGATGTTAAACCCAGCTTGCTAGTCCAGGTACATCTCCTAGAACTTGTACATGAACTAGACTGCCCTTCTAGAACATAAATACACACTTCCTCACATCCATGTTCCTATTCATGCTGTTCTGTCTCCTGGGATAACATAAGCTCCCTGAGGACAGGAGCTTTGTTTTATTCACTATAGTATCTCTACAACCCAGAATAATACTTGCCACGTAGTACAGACTCAGTAGATGTTTGTTGAAAAAATAAATGGTAAAAAAAAAAGCAAATGAAAAATAAGTGAAACCTGTCAGTCCTATTCATTTTTTATGGTTATTCTCAAATATTAATATTATCTCTCTTAGGAAGCCTTTTCCGGTCTTCTGTATATTTCTATTTATTTATTTTTATTTATATATATATTTTTAAAGAATTTATTTATTTATTTGACCGAGATCACAAGTAGGCAGAGAGGCAAGCAGAGAGAGGAAGGGAAGCAGGCTCCCTGCCGAGCAGAGAGCCCGATGCGCGACTTGATCCCGGGACCCTGAGATCATGACCTGAGCTGAAGGTAGAGGCTTAACCCACTGAGCCACCCAGGCCCCCTATTTTTAAAGATTTATTTACTTATTTATTTGACAGATAGCGATCACAGGTAGGCAGAGAGGCAGGCAGAGAGAGAGAGAGGAGGAAGCAGGCTCCTTGCTGAGCAGAGAGCCCAATGCGGGGCTCGATCCCAGGACCCTGGGATCATGACCTGAGCCGAAGGCAGAGGCTTTAACCCACTGAGCCACCCAGTCGTCCCTGTATATTTCTATTTAAACATGAGTAACCACTTGTGACAAAACTTCCTTCCCTCTTTTTTATTTCTTTTTTTTAAAAGATGTATGTATTGGGGCGCCTGGGTGGCTCAGTGGGTTGGGTCTCTGCCTTCGGCTCGGGTCATGGTCTCAGGGTCCTGGAATCGAGCCCCGCATCGGGCTCTCTGCTCGGCGGGGAGCCTGCTTCCCTCTCCCTCTGTGCCTCTCTGCCTACTTGTGATCTCTGTCTGTCAAACGATTAAATAAAATCTTAAAAAAAAAAAAAAAGATTCACTTCTAAAAAAAAATAAGTAAAAGATGTATGTATTTATTAGAGAGAGAAAAATAGTGAAAGAGAACATGAGGGGGGAGGAAAGGAAGAAGTAAGGTCCCCACTGAGCAGGGAACCCGATGAGGGGCTTGATCCCAGGACCCCGGAATCATGACCTGAGCCAAAGGCAGACTCTCAGCTGACTGAGATACCCAGGCGCCCCTCTTCCCTTTTTTTTCTGTATTAGTGCTGACTTTGATCGTGTATGTGATGTGGTTGCTGTAAGGGTAATGTAGTCAGTAAATTAACAAATATTTATTGAGTTCCTGTTCTGTGTCAAATATTCTATCTGGGTACTTGAGTTAAAAAAGACAAAGGAACCAAATTCCTTTGCACAATAAACTTACCATCTAGTGGAGGATCAATCCATCATAATAGTAGAAAAGTAAGCAGTAGCAGTAGCAAGCCTGGGATCTTATGGAAGCCGATCTGTAAGAAGGGGATGGATAATAGGGAGATGGAGGTAGGCTGTGGAGGAAGAGACCATTCTAGATGGTCACATGTAGAGAGCAGCATAACAGGTACATACGGTTGGAGCTTGAGAGAAGTGGTAAGAAGTGAAGCAACTACTGTTGCTTGTACTGTTTTACAGGAAGAGGCAATGTTACATTTTACCATTACCCATTTTGTTGGGAGAAGAGGGAAAACTTGGATGACTGATTCCCTATAGAACGACCAGGTGGAGCTGAAAACCTGAAGTGAGCAAAGGCCTTAGCTTCGTGGAGCTTCCTGAAAAAAATTACTTGGGAGATAAAACTTCTGTTGCTTGGAATGTCTAATCATACTTGATTGATAGGCTGTATAAGCAATTCTCATTCAAAAATAAATTTTTCTTTTCAGAATTTGAAGGCATACTCTACTATCTGTTTCCAGTGTTGATATCATCTATTATAATTATCTCCTAGTTTTGTGAGTTAAAGAATTTGGGCAGGGCTTAGCTTGGGGATTCTTCTGCTCCACATGGTATTAACTTGGGTCCACATGGTGGCATTCAGCAAATGACTGGGCTTGTTTGGACAGACCAAGAGTGTAAATGCCTGATACATTGGTGGGCATGTCTAGAAAGCTAGTCTCAACTGGATCCCTGTTCCTTTTAGGATAGTCTTTAGACTTTTTTTTTTTTTAAGATTAGAAAAACATTAAAAAATTTTTTAAAAAGATTTTATTTTTAGGGGCGCCTGGGTGGCTCAGTGGGTTTTAAAGCCTCTGCCTTCGGCTCGGGTCAGGATCCCAGAGTCCTGGGATCAAGCCCCGTGTCGGGCTCTCTGCTCAGTGGGGAGCTTGCTTCCCTTCCTCTCTCTCTCTCTGCCTGCCTCTCTGCCTACAAGTGATCTCTGTCAAAAAAATAAGTAAAATCTTTGGGGAAAAAAAAAAGGGTTTATTTTTAAGTAATCTCTATATCCAGCGTAGGGCTTGAACTCACTACCCTGAGATCAAGAGTTGTGTGCGCTACTGACTGAGCCAGCTGGGGTGCCCCTAGACTTCTTATTATGGTCTCTCCAGCAGAGTAGTTAGACTTCTGTATGGGGACACAGGGCTCCAAGAGACCAAGATAAAAGCTAGTTTCTCAGAAGTCTATACTTGGAACTGGCATAGCATCATTTCATTGTACTCTGTTGGTGAAAGCAGTTAGGCCAGCTCAGATTGAGTGTGGGGGAAATAGACCTTTTTCTACCAATGGAACAAGTGTCAGAGAATTTACAGCCACGACACTCTTCCATGTGTGCCTTCTCCTGTTTTTAGGCAGATGTTGTATTTTTCTGTTTCTTGTAGTCCTTGCTTTCAGATGATTTCTATGATGAAGAGGGAACGGAAAGGCCTTTTATCTGCCATCCCTAGACGTCTGAGTAGTTTTTAAGAAATCTGAAGATGACGGGAGTGATAGTGACAGAGATAAGGGCAAGACTGATATTTTCCTCACTTCCTGTAGGACCCAGGGCAGTGCTTAGTTCATACATAGTAAGCTGTCAGAGAGTACTTGTTCTCGAATTCCTTTGTGTCAAATTCATCTGCATATATGAATATATATGTCTGCTAAGATTTTGGTTTATTATTGAAGATAAATCAAGGAAGATAACCTATCCATCTAAAAAGAATTCATTAATTGATTGAAAACAGCTTTTTATTTTTTTAAAAGATTTTATTTATTTTTTTGACAGAGAGAGAGATCACAAGTAGGCAGAGAGGCGGGCAAAGAGAGAGGGTGGGGGAGCAGGCTCCCTGTTGAGCAGAGAGCCCAATATGAGGCTTGATCCCAGGACTCTGGGATCATGACCCAAGCTGAAGGCAGAAGCTTCACCCCACTGAGCCACCCAGGCGCCCCGAACACAGCTTTTTTTATTTTTTTTTATTTTTTTATTTGACAGACAGAGATCACAAGTAGGCAGAAAGGCAGGCAGAGAGAGAGAGAAGAGGAAGCAGGCTCCCCGCTGAGTAGAGAGCCGGATGCGGGACTCGATCCCAGGACCCTGAGATCATGACCTGAGCTGAAAGCAGAGGCTTAACTCATTGAGCCACCCAGGTGCCCCTCGAAAACAGCTTTTTAAAAGAAATTTTATAAGCTTTGCACAGTGGCAGTATCATAGCCAATGAGGTTTATCCGAGGTGCGATTATTGCTAATTAAAAGAAATTTTATTTGATGGAGAGAGAGATCACAAGTAGGCAGAGAGGCTGGCAGAGATAGAGAGGGGAAGCAGGCTCCCTGCTGAGCAGAGAGCCCGATGCGGGGCTCCATCCCAGGACACTGAGATCATGACCTGAGCCATAGGTAGAGCTTAACCCTCTGAGCCACCAGGTGCCCCTGGAAACAGGTGTGGTTTTTTTTTTTTTTTTTAAGATTTATTTTTATTTTTATTTATTTGACAGACGGAGATCACAAGTAGGCAGAGAGGCAGGCAGAGAGAAAGGAGGAAGCAGGCTCCCCGCTGAGCAGAGAGCCCGACGCGGGGCTCTATCCCAGGACCCTGAGATCATGACCTGAGCCGAAGGCAGAGGCATTAACCCACTGAGCCACCCACGCGCCCCCCCCTTTTTTTTTTTTAAGACTTTATTTTATTTCTTTGACAGACATCACAAGTAGGCAGAGAGGCAGGCAGAGAGAAAGGAGGAAGCAGGCTCCCTGCCGAGCAGAGAGCCCGATGCGGGGCTTGATCCCAGGACCCTGGGATCATGACCTGAGCTGAAGGCAGAGGCTTTAACCCACTGAGCCACCCAGGTGCCCCGAAAACAGTTTTTATATAGAAAAATTTTTTTTCAGGAGAACCATATCATTTAGTTGCATGAAATGAACTCTGTCATGGGTCACAATTTTTTTTTTTTAAGATTTTATTTATTTATTTGACAGAGATCACAAGCAGGCAGAGAGGCAGGCAGAGAGAGGAAGGAAAGCAGGCTCCCCGATGAGCAGAGAGCCCGATGTGGGTTTCCATCGCAGGACTCTGGGATCATGACCTGAGCCGAAGGCAGAGGCTTTAACCCCCTTAGCCACCCAGGTGCCCATGGGTCACAATTTTTAAAAAATCCTGCTAATACATACTTTTTTAGAATTATCAGCT
>RCUC01150747.1:0-15079 GCA_003697995.1 Taxidea taxus jeffersonii
CCTGACTGGGGGACTGAATGGGGACTGGGGAAATAACATCGGGGAGGCCCTGTCTGGGAGAAATCCAGGTGGCTTCTCAGAGGTGGTGACCCCCAAGCTGGGACCTGAAACTCCTTCAACGGGCCTTCAGACTCTTCAGCCTGGCCTCTCCTCCTTCCCCATTAGGCCCACCCTGGCCTAGACCCTGCCCCAGAACTCATGCTCAGTGCATGTTTGCTGAATGAATAATTTGAAAACTGTAGAGCAACATGGTAAAAAGCAGGACAAAATAGTTCACTCCTGCAAATTCATTAAAAAAAAAAAAAAAAAAGGTTATCAGGAGCACGGTGTGGGCTTTTTCTCCCAAAGGTAAAAGGAGGAAAGAAAGGAGGTTCAGGCTGCTCCTTAGAGAGGGTTTCCTTGGGCTGAAAGGCACCCAGGGCCAAGACCTTCCCCAGGATCTGTCCCAGGGTTGAGAGACAACGTCCTCTGCCCCTCCCCTTGTCCCCACCCTGCCCCTTCTCTTCATTCCCGGGCCCTGGCACCTGTCCCAGCTATCAACCCTCCCCTTCATTCAGGGAAATCCTTCTAAAATACCACCTTGACCATGTCACTGCTCTGTTTGAAGCCTTCCAGAACTTCCCCATGATTACCTCACACCTTCACTGCTTCTACCCTGCTCCAAAACCTTCCACGGCTCCCCTCTGTGCGGAGGGTAACATCTGGTCTCTTCGCAATGGCCCTCAAAAATCTGTGTGATTGGAGCCCGGCCCACCTCTCAGCTCACAGCATCTCCTGACATGCACGCTCCACACTGTCCTGGAACGCCCCACTCTCTCTTGTTCGCATGCTGTCCCCTCTGCCTTGAGCATTTTCATCCCTCTTGAGCTGGCTGGTGCCCACTCATCCTGTAGGATGACAGGCCTCCCCTCAGTATAGCCCGGGCACCCCCACAGCCCTTGTGACCCACGAGCTCCCTGGAGACAGGTTGTGTCCCTGGCCACCGCACCCCCAGCACCCAGCAAACCCAGTCACGTGCTATTATTTGTCACACCCGCAAATGGAGGGGGTGCATGGCCTGTGGGCAGCCACCATGTCGGGACTAGGCTCTGGGGTCACAGTCAGGAGCCCGTTGTCCCCGCTGCATCGCCATGCGCCTTCGGAGACGGGAACCTATGGTGCTTATGGGGTACCTGCCGGGCTGCTTCATCCATGCCTCCTAGCAGCTCGCGAGCGGGAGGTGTCCATTTGACTGATGGGTGAGCAACCAGGGCCCAGAGGGGTAAGACTCTCCTGGAGACCCACGCAAGTCCCACGGCTTCCGAGATTCACCAGATCCAGACCTACTTGGCTGACTCAAGTGCACGTCCCACCATGCCCTAAGTCTGGGGATGGGTCAGACTCTTCTCTGCATTCCCCAAGGCACCTGGCCCAAAGTTGGTGACAAGGACTGTGGCTATAGCAGGAAGAAGGAGTAGGACCCTGGCGGTGGGCTGGAGATGGGCGGTAGCTCAGGATGGGCACGGGCAGGATGGTGAAGATGGCCCCATCAGCCACCCCATGCGAACTTTCCACTCCACCCTGACTCTGGCCTCACCACCCCTCTTGTGGACACTGCTCCAGCGCCTTTCCTGGCCCCCACACTCCCTTTATCCTCCTTCCCTTGTAGTCTCCCATGCCTCTGCCCCAAGGCGCTCCAGGCCCTACAGAACAGAGCCCGGGGCCTCTCATCTGGCCTCCTCTGCTCTGACATTGTTTCCGCCCCCACACTAGCCCCAGAGGCATGGTGGCTGCGCCCAGGCATGGGGGGGCACAGAACACGGGCAGGTACATACATTAGCTGCTTTATTGCGCAAAGCTGTGGAGACTCAGTAAGGCACGGAGTCCCAGAAGGGGGGCAGTGTGCCCTGGGGGATGTGGTCAGCACCACCCAGGGCCTCAGTGCTGGGGACCCCATCCTGGGGAGTGGCTCTGAGGGTTTGTCTCCTTGGGATCCCTCTCCCGGGGAGCCTGAGAATAAGGGCCCCTTTTTTCCTAAGAGGGTGAGTGCAGGGGATGGGGGACAAGGGTAAGGAAGAGGCAGCTCTGTGCTCTGGAGGCAGTGGGAAGGTTTGGGTCTGAGGTTCCCCAACCCCGAAGGCACTAAGAACAGGGGCCCAGCTCTGGAGCAAGTCCTAGAGGTGGGCTGGGGTAGGGGCTCAGCGTGGCTGACTCCCTGAGCCCCAAGGCACCAAATGGGTGGGCTGCCTCAGCTGAAGTCCCGGTTTGGCAGGAGGAGAGGGGCCACCAGGGTCCACAGGTAAAGGAGCAGCCCTGCCCAGCTGGCGCAGATCTTCACCCACACGGCAGTCCACGTGCTGATCAACTTCCGGGTCTCGCCGGGTCTGGAACACACCATTGTCCCAGTGACCTCAGTCCTGGTCCTGACCTTATGACCCAGTTGTGACCCCTGACTTCGACTCTGGCTCTTACTCTGTAACTCTAGCCCCCCATCTCTGATATTTTTGATACTTGGCCTTGGTTCTGTCTTTGACCTTAGATGTGCTTTTGATTAATACCACAGACCTGACCCTGACCTCAATTTCAACACTGACCCCAGTCCTAGACTCTAACATTATAACCTGACTCCTGGTCCCTGCTTTTGGGACCCCAGAGCTCCTGACCTTAGTCCTGACCTCCAGCCTTGACTCTGACCCTCAATCCTGTAACTCCATCCCTGAACCCTGACCTTAAGACCATGTTCTGATACCTCTGACCTTAATTCCGACCCTTGACTCTGTAACACCAGTCTTGAGCCCTGACCTTGTTACTCTGATCTTAGTTCTGTGACCTGGCAACTTCGATCCTTGCTTTATAACCTGCTAACCTCAATTTTAACCAGAAGAACCAAATTTGTGACTTTATATGGCCCCAGTCCCCAACCCTTGACTTCAGGACTCCTATTCTTGACCCTGTAACCAATTCTAATAACCCCACACTCTAAATCCTAACCCTCCAGTCATGAATCTCAACTCTGACCTTATACTCTTGATCTGTAAGCCTCATCTGCCCTGCAGAGGCCCAGCGTCCCCTCCTGTGACTTCTCAGGCACTTAGGGAAGGCAGAAGCTACTGAGCAGACTGGCCTGGCAGCTGGGACCTGGATGGGCAGGCTCTGCGGGGGGTCCCAGACAGACCCCTCTGTGGCCAAACCTGCAGCAGGCATCAGGAGAAGCCAGGGTGGAGGGATGGAGGGGGGGGCGTCGGGGGAGGGGAGAGGATGTATGTGGCACCCACGCCCCTGCACAGCCCACAAAGTCCGTGCCCGGCCTGGGTTCATGTACCTGTACCAGTTGGTAAGGGTCATCATTATGTGCAGGGATGCAAGCACCAGGCAGAAGTGGAAGAAGGAGTAGCTGTAGGTGACGCCATCCTGCTCATTGTCGAAGGCCCGGCCCGGGCACTCTGCCACCACCTGCTGCTGCTGCATGATTTCTGGCGCCGACTGGCCCTCCTCTGTCTGCATCAGGCTGTTCACCTGCCGGTGGTCCGAGGAGCGCAGCCTGTTGGGGAGGGAGCGGGGAGGCAGGTAGGAAGCCCCCGGGGGCCTCGTGAGCCATGGCATTGGGCCTAAGGGCGGGCATGGTGGTTCCAGGACCTTGGGGCCTGGTGACCTGGTGGTTAGGCTCTGGGCCCACCCACTCACTGCTTTGACTCCGAACTTAACCGCCACTTCCTATGCGGCCTTAGGCAAGACACTTAACCTCTCTGAGCCTCTGTAAAATGAGGGGTTACAGTACCTCCTTTGTAGAGTTGCCAGGAGCATTAATAAAGTAAAGCCCTCAGCGCTGTGTCCGGCACAGAGTAAAACTAGAGAAACAGGCGCTATTATGTGGACTGTCCATCTGCCAATCCCATAAATATGTACTGAGTACCTAGTACTGCAAGGGACCATCCCTGGGATGGCATTCACTGATGATATTAACAATGAAGAATACTCATTTGCCATTTTGTTTTCCTTCTAGAGTAGTTTTACCAGTGATGTCCCCTTTCTTCATGTTTATGAAAAAAAAAAAACCACCCACCAGCAGTAATAATTTTTTTCTGTAATGAGGTCTTGATGTTTTTAACAGTATTTAATAGAGTGAGACACACGGCAATTCTGAAAATTCAACTCACATTTGGGAAAAAAAAGTGACCCAGAAGGAGATGTGGGCCCCAACCGCATCCCACCAAGCTGAGAAGTCACCCGCTGAGCTTCTCCTGACCCCAGTCATCATCAGACATCATGCTGATCTCCAACGCTTGGGAGCTCAGGTCCTGGTGACACAGCTGGGCACAGCAGCTGTCCTCAGCGGTCCCTGCTTCCTTGCTCTCTGGGTTTTAAGAACTGTGTGCTAAGGGGGCACCTGGGTGGCTCAGTCAGTTAGGCGTCCTACTCTTGAGTTCAGCTCGGGTCACGATCTCAGGGTCGCAGGATCGAGCCCTGTGTCTGGCTCTGCACTCAACAGGAAGTCTGCCTCAGATTCTCTCTCTCCATCTCCCTCTGCCCCTCCTCCTGCATTCTCTCTCTCCTTCTCTCAAATAAATAAATAAAACTTTAAAAAGCACTATGCTTTTTTAAGGCCCCTGAGCTCTCAGAGGCACAGCCCCGTGACTGCGGTCCAGGTAGGTGAGCCTGGGGAGCAGCAGGGGCGCCACTCCAAGTCTGGGGGCTCTGCAGCCACCATGTGGGCGTGGCCTCAGACAGGGGGCTGCTCCTCCAGAACCTCCCGTCTCCTTATCTGTACCAGGGAGGGGATCCGGGTCTTTCCAGGTTGAGAAAAACATCAAATGAGGCAACAAAGAGTGACTTTCCCAGGCTTGGAAAAAAGGGCGAAACAAAATATGAAGCAGCCTCAGAATGCTGGGAGACAGGTGTGCTGCTTGGAAGAAAACAGGCCCTCCCCGGAATGGATGGACCACTCAGGGAAGGCAGAGGAGTGGGGCGGAGGCCTCCTCCAGCCAGCCATGCGGGGATGGAGAGAGCGGCGCTGGCCATGGGCCCCGCAGGGCCAGCTGTGGGTCCGCGGACTTGTGTGCGCACCAATTACACTCATGTTACTGTCTGGTGACTCACGCAACAGCCACTCGCTTGCTACCCCCAAGCTGCGCAAACGTTCCCAGTTATTTGCAATAAAAGCAAGCAATGATTTGGCACCGACTACTTACCAAGTTCTTTTCGAAGTGCCTTATGCATACTAAATCATGGACCACCCTTCCACAGTCCTGCGAAGTAGGGACTATTTTTATCCTTGTTTGACAGATAAGTAAGCCTGCCCAAGATCGCCCCACTGCTAAGTGGTACGGCCACGTTCAAACACAGGCAGTTTGGCTCCAGAGTCCACACTGATAAGCCCTTGCTAAGAGGCCCCTTTAAAAAAAAAGCTGTTATGTGATATTCAGTTTGAGCTGCCCTTTCCCAGGTGACACTTTGGGGTCCCCACCACCCCCGGCATTGGAGGTTACCATCCTCTACCATCACAAAAGCTCAGAAGGGTGAAGCCACTTGCCCCAAGAGCCCACAGCAGGTGAGTGACAAGAGCCCACCCCTGCTGGCTGCAGTCCAGGCTTCTTCCCTGGTCCTCCCTAGGTGCCTGCATCCTACTGAGCTGGGCATGTGCCAGGCTGATGTGCAAGAAGGGGGCCCTGGGCCAGGAGGGAGCGTCCAGCTGTGCCCATGCTGCCCAGTCATGCTGCACCCTCAGAAGGATTCCATTTTGCACGAGCACAGGGCGGGATCTGTGTTTGCTAAGGGCACCTTCCTCCTTGGGATCTGGGCTCCCATGTCCTCCCCTCACTCACACACTCAGGCCCCCAGTCATGATGCCTCCCCAGAAGTCAGATGCCCCCCCATACCCGATGAAGAGTGTGCACAGGATAAAGACAATGAGTCCCACGATGTTCGGGGCATCCCACCAGTGAGTCTCGTAGCCGTCGGGGCCTGCCAGGATCGTCCCGTTGCCGAAGTGGGTCAGCAGGTGGGGGTTGCATTTCTGGTCTAGAGATGGGAGCATGGTCCCCCTCAGCCCCTGTAGGCCAGGTCTGAGGAAGGGTCGAGAGCCAACCCAAATGGACAGACAGACATACAACTGACCATCTAAATCCCAGCAACAGACAGAATTTGGCAGACAAACGACAGAGAAAGAGCTCCAGGAACAGCTAGGGTCCTCCTACCTCCCTGAAGGACTAAGAGGGGGTACAGGCTGGGCTGAGATGTCCCTGTCACCTGTGAGGGTCCCCAGCCCGCTGGAAGTCTGCTGCTGACCCAGGATTGAGCCCAGGCTTCCCCAAACCCAGGCCTGTACTCACCAGGGACACTGGACAGGGCAAGCCAGGTGACAAACATGGTGTAGAGCGTGATGACCGAGGCCTGCAGCAGACCCGAGTTGGGCTGGGCTTCCTGGCAAGAGCAGTCCATCAGGAAGAGCCCCGTCAGACCCGGGGGGCACCCCACCCGCACCTAGCTCACTCACATCACACCAGGAGACCTCAGGAACCCCCGCCACCCTAGAGCCATCCCACCCCACACCCCTTGGGAGAACACAGCCCCTGGGCCACCCACCCACCATCCACCTTGCCCACTCAAAGGTGGAGTCTTCATTGTTTCTCTTAACAGACTATCCCAGTTGCTCCCCTCTGAGAACACACCCCAGAGTGGCATCCATTCACATTCTGAATTAAAGCCCTCCCTGTTTTGCCCCTGCCTTTGTTTCCACCTGCCCTACCTCACCAGCAAGCTCCTCCCCACCGGCTATGCTCCAGCAAAGCTGGCCTCCTGTCTGTCTACAGAACCCACTAAACCCTCTCCCACCTCAGGGCCTTTGCATTCACCGTGCCCACTCCCTGACATGATCCTCCCCAACATCTCCACACAGCCAGCCTCTCCTTGGCATTTAGGCCTCAGCTTAGAGTTCTCAGTGAGGCCCCAACACCCTAACCCCCGCAGAAGCACCCGTCCCCCTCCCTGCCGGCCCACCCACCTTTGCCCAATCACTTTTATTTCCCACATAGCATGTATGATCCCAAATTATCTCCCTTGGCCTCGTCTCCTACCAGCTATTCTTCCCCACCCTCACCACACACACGCTTGGAAACAGGAATCCAAACTTTGATAAGCAGCACAGGCTCGGGGTCCAATCTGCCAGCGCTGCCCCCAGCTCACCCCCTGCCCCCCCACCAAGCTGTGCGACCTCAGGCGCGTCTCTCTCCTCCTCTCAGCCTCTCCTTACTGGTCTGGAAAGTGGGGACGATGCTGGTGCCTGGACTACATGACAGGACAGGTCAGGGAGCCGCTGTTAGTCTCCCCTCACAGCTATATCCCAACATCTCCGAGAGGGCCCAGCACACAGCAGGCGCTCTGGAAGTTGTCGCTGAATGAATACTGATTACTGTGTGAGCTGGGACAGAGGCATCACCCTCTCTGGGCTTCAGTTTTCTCATCGGGAAACAGAGGCTCAGACGAGAAGGGAGGTTCCCCACCTTTCTTCTAAAGACCCTCAAAGGCTCCCCAGGCTACCTGTGAGACCCCCCGTGGGCTGAGATCTCATCCCCAACCGTGAGGCACCGCTGGGCTCATAGGGCTCTCTTGTTGAAGAGCTCATGATGACCTGGTGGGGGGGGACCCACCCGTTATGCCAGAGGGTCTAGGACTGGAGACTGCAACAGCACCTCCCAACATTGCTTGCTGAGGGGATCTGGGAGATGTCACTCAGTGGTCCTCCCTAACGGTCTCCCGATTTCCATAAAGACAACAAGGATAACAACAGTTAATGTCTGATAGATATCTACAGGCCAGGCCCTGTTCTCTGGGTTCACAAACTCTATCTCAATCCTACTGTAACTCCAAAGCGTAGGTATTACCCTCATTTCTACACGGGAGAAGAGAGAAGCACAGAGAGGGTAAGGCACTTTCCCAAGGACACCTAGCAAGTAGTCATGAAAGCTATGACTCGAAGCCAAGGAGGCCAACTCGGGAGCCCACACCCTTAGCCCGAGCCTCTGTGACTGATGGCCCTTCCCCAAGACCCCCAGGTTCCTACCAGAAGTCCCCCCACACCAAGGGGCCTGGCGTCAGGATGGGCAGAGACAAGCAGGCTCACCTGGATCTTGGGCAGGACGGCGACAATGGAGACGCAGAAGCAGAGAGTGAGGTTGAGGCCGATGAAGACCTTGCCTTCGTAGCAGGGGCCGGGATGAGTGTAGTAGATGAACAGCAACGTCACGGCCGCGATGGACAGCGTGTAGAAGAGGAGGGTGAAGAAGAAGAGGCCTGGGCAGGAGGGGTGGCGAGAGGCTGGGTCAGGAGGCATAGAGACCCCCCCCACCCTCGAGGGGGGCTTGTCAGGCAGCCCCATGTGTGGGCCCCCAGCTTCCTTACTGGGGGAATGACATCAGTGTCCGTCACTCACCAATGCCTGGATGAGCTGTTGCCCCATCTTGAACTAAAAGGACTCATTTGCCATGAATACGTTAACCATGGAGAGAAATACAATGAACACAAGAGTCTTTCACAAAGTCCACTGGCCGGACAGGGACGCGCTGAAGCCCAGCTCTCTCGTCGGAGAGCCTGGCGGCTTTCGAGAGGCACTGGAGCCTAACCGGCACCTCACTGAGCCCTCCTCCTTGGCCAGCACAGGAGAATGGGAAGGGAGCTGAGCGGGGACCCACTCTGCCCCAGGAGCTTCAGGGACCCAGTGTCATCCCATTTGGTCTGGGCTGGCTGCGTGAGGCCCATCCTGCAGGAACCGCTGAACTAGACTCCGCCAAGGCCTCTCCAGTCTGGCTCCCCTCTTACCGCTGCCCAAAATCACCTCAGGACCAGCCGCCCCTGCCCACACACATCCCCCCTTCCTTCCATCAGCCCCCGTTGGCTCCATTGCTACCCTAGGGCATGGGCCACTCCAGATCCCCCCCGAGGCTTTCCTCCAGCTTGGGGACCCACTGCTGCTCAGGCTATGGCGACATCAGGACATGGCTCACCTGCATACCAGGCCCGGGAGTCACACTCCTCCGCCTTGCACAGCCACCGCTGGTTCCAGCAGTGAGCAAAGTCGATAAGCAGCACCAGTTGGATGAGGGTGAAGAGGAAGGAGCCCACGACACCAAAGTAGAACCAAACTGCATGGGGAGAGGGAATATGGGTGAGGGGGCGAGGCAGCGGGGGAGCAGCCTGAGGGCCAGGCTTTATGCCATGCCCTGCAATGGGGAGCCTGAGAAGCAGCAATGTCTGTGCTCTCGGGGAGCCCCTAGGCATGTACGGAGAGGCAGCATGGCAGGGCATGGGGCAGGGTGAGGCTGGCCCCGCCCGCCCGTCCCCCAGTCCACTGCCATATTGTCCAAAGGCCATGTGGCCAAGCACCAGAGCACTGTCTCCTACTCAGCCAGCAGCAGCCTGAGGTCTGTGTACTGAGGCAAAGTGCAACCCCCACCAGTGCTCCTCCCTCTGGAGACCCCACCTCCCTCCTGGGACCCCCCCAACCCAGACCCCCCCTTTTAGACCACCTACTGTTGGCGAAGGAGCCCTCAGGGATATAAAATGCGCCCACGGTGATGGCAACAAGGATCAGGAACTTAAAGAACCAAAATCTGTTGGGGGATAGACGAGGGCACTAAGTGGGGGCAGGGGACCAGGCCTGGCCCCCAGAACCCCTACCTCCAAGAGCAGGTCCTGGGTCCTGGGGCAAGTGAAGAGGGGTTTTCTGATGGTCTGATGGGCATAGTCTGCCCTGGCCCTAGAAAAATCCCTGAGGGACAGAGGGAAGGACTAAGTCAGAGCGACAGTGGCCACCCAGGCTCTTGTCCCAACTGTGTCACTAAAGTGCTTTGTGGCCTTAAACATGTTCTCACCCTTTCTGACTTGTATTTCTTCATCTGAGAAGTGGAAAGAGCTAAATGAGCTGGTCGCGGTGTTCTGGTGGCTCCCGAGTCTGGGGGCAGGGCCCGGAGCCCGCTGGAGACCAGCCGGGGGCAGAAACTATGGTGGGGGTCCCGGCTGCAGGCTGGGGGGTGCCCTCACCCGTTCTGGACGGCAGCCCTGGGGTCCCGGCTGCTGCGCACGCAGATCATGAACAGGGTGAAGAGGAAGAAAAAGGCCGCCGTCGCAAAGCACATGCGGTAGACGGCTCGGTGGCCAAGCAGGGAGCCACAGTCGATGTGGCCCTGAAGGATGACGGGCGTCGTGGCCCCCTCCTCACACACCCACGGCAGCTGTGGGGAGACAGAGCAGCGTGAAGGCCCCCTGCCCGCAGAACCCTGGGCCAATTCTGCCAAGGCTCCCCACTTCCCCGCCATCTGGACCCCCTCCCAGCCCTGGGGCTGAAGTCCTGTGAGTGGCGCCTGGGGACAGATGGGGACACGCGGCTCAGTGACAGATCGTGACTCTCTGCTTGCTTCCCTGCTGTCGCTCCCACGGTCTCCGGACCTCAGGGCACTGTGGGAAGCAGGACTGAGTGTACCCCCCACCACTTACACCAGAACTCCCGGGGACTCCGGGAGAAGGTGAGTTTCCAGGGCTTTCTCAGACAGAACCAGTGTTTGAGATGCAGTCTGAGAATCTGCATTTCTAGCACACTCCCAAGAGCATTCCTACTTCCCCGTACACTGAAATGTCAGAGCCACTGGCCTAAATATGGCCCCAGGCCTGTGCCAGGCTCTGAGATGCTGGGATGAAGGGAAGACTAAGGACCCCAAACAGGGCTCAAGAACTAAGGAGGGAAAAGCACGGCCCAGGGCCAGCATCCAGGGGGCGAACAATGATGATCCATAAGATTCTCCAAAGGACCCCAGGCTTATGAGAAACCAACTCTCCTCCCTACATGAAGAAACGCCTGCATCACCAGCCCCGGGACACTCCTGCCCAGCCTTCTCGATGAGCTGGGACCTCAAGCCGCATCCCCCTCCACCCCAGGCCTGGAGCAGCCAGGCCTGCACTTGAGAGCCAGGTCCCATGGGCTACCTCACCTCCCTGCCTGCCGCGGGACCCCTCACCTTGTGAAGCTGACTCTCCACGCTGGGGCTCAGCATAATGATGGACACCAAGACCCCCAGGAAGAGGAAGGTTGTGAAGATGAGGCGGGTCACGGTGGAGTTGGGGCTGGAGGGGCAGCAGCTACACAGGACACAGGGGGCAGAGCCACAGAGGCAGGACACCTAAGGGAAGGACAGGGCCATGGAGGGGGGGCGGTCCCCTTACTCCCTGCCTCCTCTCCTCTTCCCCCTCCCCCTTCCCCTTCCCCAGCCAAGCAGGAGCACCCCCCACCTGCCCTCTCCATGCCTCCAGATCTTTGCCAAGCCTGCCCTCCCTGGACCAGGCAGGGCCACCCTCTTCCTCCTCAGCCATTACCCCATTGAAGGTTCAAGGGCTCTGAGGAAACCAAGCTTCAAAAAGGTTGGGTCACGCTGTTTCTTATGCAGGGGGAGGCAGCGTGGTCAAGGATGGATGGATGGGTGGATAGATCGCTCCAGACCACCTCCAACATGGATAAGCTGTGCAGTGACCCTACACACCTCACTCAACCTCTCTGAACCTCAGTTTCCTCTTCCATAAGATGGGAATTGTAACAGTACCAACTTTTCACAGGAATTTTAAATTGTTAACACGCTCCAGCTTTCTTTTCCCCCTCGTGGTTTAGCATTTCTTCTTGGGACTGGCTTTCTCTTTTAACTCATGTTTGTCTACCTCCCGTTTCCAGCATGTGAGCTCTGCCAGGGCCCAGGGTTTGGTTCGCTGTGTAGACCCAGTGATCGAAACGGTGCTTGGCTCACATCAGGAGCTCAGGGACTATGGACTGAGCAAATGTAACATGTTTGGTGTGGACCCAGACACATGTGAAGCCCGCAAGAACAGTCGGCCTGGGATAACCACGTGCTGAAGGAATAGAAGGCAGAGTCGTGAGTAGCTGTGATCTCCTGCTCTGGGGCTAGCCTTGTCCCGGACAGCAGGGACAATCTTCCTCTCCCCCAGCCCCCTCCCCCTCTCCCAGCTCCGCTGCCCAAGCTGCCATCAGCCCCTGCCCTCTCTGGGGTCGGCTGAAGTCATGTGGGGCTTGGTGAGGCCACTTCATTCCCAGCTGGCATCCCAAAACAGACTGACCCCTCTGGGGACCGGACCTACATCCAAACACATCCGGTCACCAGTTTATCTCCCCTGAGACCACCCCAGCTCTTCACCCAGGTATGTAAGAGTCAGGAGCTCTCAGGAAAGACACCCAACAACCATTCCACCTGTCATGGTTGTTGTTGCCCTGAGTGTCACTGACAGGGGCCTACTTCAGACTGGGGATGCAGGGTCCCTTCCCTGAAGAAGTGACATTTGAGCTAAGCCAAAGAATGAGGGGGCCCTCCCCCGAGCAGGGGGAGGAGTGTTCCAGACAGAGGGAGCACAGGTGGAGGGCAGCTCTGGGGCGGGCAGGAGCTGGGCAATGGAGGAAGAGAAAGAGGCCCCTTGTGGCCAAAGCTTTGGGGGCAGGTGGGGAGGTCAGCCAGGCTGGCAGAGCCGGGCAGCCATATGCAGAGCCCTGGGGTTGATCCTAGGAGCAGAGGGCATCCAGCGAGGGTCTGAAGCTGGGAGGGACAGGAACAGCCTTACACTGAAAGACCTCCTCTGTGGAGGGCAGGCTGAAAGGGGTGCCCTCCTCCTCAGAGACCCTGCAGCATTCAACTTTCTGGAATGGTCTCAAGGTGTGCGACACACTCTGCTTGAGGTGTAGCTGCCTTCCCGTCTCCCCTTCCCCTCCTCCCAAGAGCGGAAACGCCCCTGGAAATGCTCCTTGTTACCCATCTCTCTCACCCACAAGGCCAAGTTAGCCACATGGTGTCTAAATGAAACTCCTGCAGAATGAATTTCCTCTTCATGGTTTAAATCCTAACAGGCCCAGCAACTCCTGGTTACACCTTGCAGCCCTCACCCCAAGCCCTGCTCTCCACCCCTGGCTGCCTTTTGGGGGTAAAGGAATAAGCAAATGCCAGAAACATATTTTATAAACCGTAAAGAACATTCTGGTTATGAAACAGACTAGCGATCAGCCCCATTTTACAGATGACGAAACTGAGATCAGAGAAGTTTAAGACGATGCCAGAGTCACCCAGCAAGTGGACAGCAGTACTAAGATTCAAGAAAAGGGACAGCATCCCTTTAGGAGTTGCTGGGTCCCATGGTAAGCCCCTTATCTACATGACCCCATCACTGACGTCCCACTTTACAGACGGGGAAAATGACTCGGAGGAGTGACATGACCAAGGTCACAGGGCAGGTAAGCCAAGGAGCCGGGGTTTGAGCTCGTCTGTCTGTACCAAGGGCCCACTAGCTCATTGATGGCAGTATCACTTAATTTCAAAACATCCCAGGGATGGAAACAACCCCTCGGCTGCCAGAGTAAACCCACGGAGGCCCACGAGCACTGGTCTCAGGAACCATGTGTTAAAGTGCCCTAGTCAGGGCCTGGCTCTGACTTATTACCACTTCAATCTGAGACATTTGACACATAAGACAAATGGCCCCACTGCCCTCGGGGAGCCTGGCCTTTCAATTCACCCCGATTCTTGGAGATCAAAAGTCAAGTGTTCCTGACATCTGCAACCTCCGATTTCCAAGGGCCAGTAGCCAGAGAGAGGAGGTCAGGGAGAGAAAACACACAGCAGCGCCCCCACCAGTGGCTGTTGATGCATCCCTGGGATCCCTCGTGCCTTCTGACCCAGTCTCTGCACCCCCCAGGGCATTGCTCCTACAAGAACCTCTTCCTGCAGAAGTACCAGCCCACGGGGGTAAGGGCAGATGCGTGCGTATGCACACACATACACATGCACACGCAAGTTCATTGTGGTGCTGCTCAGAAAGTACTGGGGGGATCTTAAAATAACTAAATGCCCATCCGTACATCGTGGTCCCTACAAGGGATCTCTGCTGAGTGCCACAGAAGTGTAGGTAACACTTAGAGGGCTACATGTAACTAAGTATAGGGAATTATCAATTCTACCTCAATAAAGCTGGTTTTATTACTAAAAGAGAAAAAATTTAGATGAAGACGAAAAACCAAAATAGGCACAAAGCTTTGGGTTTTATGAGCTTATTAGAATCTCAAGAGAGGGACGCCTGGGTGGCTCAGTTGGTTAAGCAGCTGCCTTTGGCTCAGGTCATGATCCCAGCGTCCTGGGATCGAGTCCCACATCGGGCTCCTTGCTCAGCAGGGAGCCTGCTTCTCCCTCTGCCTCTGCCTACCTCTCTGTCTGCCTGTGCTCGCTCGCTCTCTCTCTCTAACAAATAAATAAAATCTTAAAAAAAAAAAAAAGAATCTCAAGATACTGCCAATAACCTACATGTCCTGTGACAGGGGCCCGTGGTGGTCCCTTTACTCCACGGAACGTTACAGGGGCAGGAAAGAAACAAGTCACTGGGCCGCAGGGCAACACAGACTAACATTTATGACACAAGGTGAAAGGCCAAGGCAGACATGACATTGCTCCTGTGCTAAGATTACGCTCCCGCCCCCAACGGGACTCAGGGCAGAAGCAGCAACAGAGCAACACCAAAACACTGGGCACAGTTTCGCAGTAGCCTGGTTCTTGCAATGGGGCATCAGCTCTTAGAAAGCCCTGGGTCTTATAGTTTTCAGGCTGCAAGGCTCCTTGGCATTCATCTGGCCTGGCCTCTCTCTAATGAAGAATCATCCGGAAGGCAGCCTTCTGCTGCTTACACACCACCAATGACAAGGAGCTCACCACCCCCTGAGGCAAGCTGGACAGCTCTGGAACCATGTACAGTTTGGCCTGGTGGGAACAGGCTGTCACCGATCACTCACACTCTCTCCTGGTTGCCCTGAAAGCCAGGGATGTGGGTTCTCGGGACCATTCCTGGGGCACCAGGCCGGTGGGGAAGACAGCTAGGGTTGGGGCCACAGTTTAAAGTTGTTTTGCTTCAAATAAACTGACCCGGGGATACCTGGGTGGCTCAGCTGGTTAAGCCCCTGCCTTCAGCTCAGGTCATGATGGAGTCCCACATCAGGCCCCCTGCTCAGCGGGGAATCTGCTTCTCCCTCTTCCTCTGCTCTGTGTGTGCATGTGCGCTCTCTCTCTCTCTCTCTCTC
>RCUC01150748.1:0-47719 GCA_003697995.1 Taxidea taxus jeffersonii
GAGAGAGAGAGAGAGCACAAGTGGGGAGGAGGGCAGAGAGAGAGGGAGAAGCAGGCTCCTCGCCAAGCAGGGAGCCCGATGCAGGGCTCTAGCCCAGGACCCTGGGATCATGACCTGAGCTGAAAGGAGACGCTTAACTGACTAAGCCACCCAGGCGCCCCCTATTTTGTGATTCTGAAAAAAAACAAAAAGCAAGCACAAATGTTGTGAAGTGGCATCATTGAAAACTCATGTACCCCTATCACGTGGACTGTGAAATCCAGTATCAGAAAATAGAAAGTGGAGGGCTATGAAATGGTGTAGATTTTGTGAATTTACTACAACATAAAAACTCATCTTATAAAAAGCATCACCCATGAGATACACTTAAGTAACAGTTTCCCCAGCTTCCAGGGAGATTACCTAAGGAAGGTACATCTGTAAATCATAGGATATTGTTTATTTTTAAGTTAATGTGTTTCATTAAATGGTTTTCTCTTTAGGATTCACATTAAGAAAATTAAGACTGATTGGAAACGTGTGAATTTTATCCTAAGTTAGTAACAGATCAAAAAAGTTGTTTTAATCAACAAATTCATCATAAAATATTCACATCTGGATGCCATTTAAAAAATTATGAAATAATTTTCTAATTTTTTAAAGTCATGCTTCCTAAACTAGTAGTATATATAAATATTTATAATTTCTTTCAGCATGGTTAAGACAAGTTTCCAGATGTTCACTTATTTTTTTTTTTTAAACCTAGACTCATGATCCCAAAACCAGTGTTTAGGTTACACATTTAAAGTTACTAAGATCCATCATATTTGATTATAATTTACTTAAGAATGCCTCATATTATAAACATTTTCTTTTATGGGGCTTTATTTAGGCACATAGGATATTATTAAAGCTCTTTGTCATGGAGTTTCAATACTATAACACCATAATGTATATTCTTTTTTTTTTTTAAGATTTTATTTATTTATTTGATAGAGATCACAAGTAGGCAGAGAGAGAGAGGAGGAAGCAGGCTGTCTGCAGAGCAGAGAGCCCAATGCGGGGCTCGATCCCACGACCCTAGGATCATGACCCGAGCCGAAGGCAGCGGCTTTAACCCACCGAGCCACCCAGGCGCCCCTGTATATTCTTAAGATTAAAAAAATCTTACCAGAAGTAAGATTTTAAAACAAACAAAAACATTCTTGGAGTGTTTCCAAACCTAAGCATAGTCCATGCCACAAAAGTAAGAAGTCTTTCTTGAGTGAAGTTAATTACCCACAGGGAGCATGTTGGTCACTCTTTAAAATTCTTATAAAAACAAAGAAATTAATTACCCAATATAAAAACAAGTCATACTCTTTCTGGCAAACATTCAATTAACTTTTTAGTGCTTGCTATTTAATGTTGTTTTTGACCAACCAACCATTGAGAACTACTTTCCTTTGAATCTGGGCTTGAGTGGAAAACCATGTTTGTCGCTCTTCAGGTGGTCACTTCCATTCCATCAGCGGCTTCTCGCTTACCGTCTTTGAATTCAGTGGCTTGTTATATTTTAGACTCACTGTGAGGTTTGCACTGAGCGGTTATTCTGTGTGTTTGTGCTTAACAGTGAATCTCTAGTAAGAAATATAAATTCTTAAATTAGTACTTAATATTAAAACATTTAAAAAATTGTTAGTAGTGACAAAGTCATATCTACCTGATCAGCAAAGGCCTGTGATAGTTAAAAAAAAAAAAAAAATTAGGGGGTTGGGGGTTCCCGGGTGGTTCAGTTGGTTAAGCGGCCAGCTCTTGGTTTTGGTTCAGGGTCATGGTCTCAGGGTCCTGGGGTCTGGCTTCTTGCTCAGCAGGGATTGAGGATTCTCTCTCTCTCTCCCTTTGCCTCTCCCCCCATCCCACTCACATGCCCATGAGTTCTCTCTCTCCCTGAAGTAATAAATCTTTTTAAACCCCCCCCCCAAAATAAGTGCTTGCAGTGTTCTTCTTTTTGACATTTTCACTGATAGATATCTTTTGTATTTTGGAAGGTGTATTATATTTGAAAGATATTATTGATATTTTAACAATTTGCTACATTGGCATTTTTTCTCTTTGAACACACACACGCACACACACACGCACACACACACATACCCCAAACTTTATTTTCTGAACCACTTGAGAGTGATTGCAGATATGGTGACACTTCATCCCTATATATTTCAGCATGCTTTTCCCCAAAAAAGGACATTTCTTCTGTGTAACACACTTAGGGAATGTAACATCGACACAGTATTCTTGGCCAATATTTAGTTTCCCCCACTTTTCCCAGTGAGGTTATTCATAACTATCTTTTTTTTTTTAACACTCAGTTCAAGATCTAGTCAAAGATCATACACTGCATGTAAGTTCTGTCTTTTTAGTCTCTAACAATCACTTTGTTTTTTTCCCTGAATCTTTTTTTACAGTGATATTATTGAAGACCCCAGCCCAATATGAGCATGTGTGATTGTTTTCTCATGATTAAATTCAGGTGAAAACGTGTGGCAGGTTTATTTCGTAGGTGATGTTGGTTTTTTTTTTTTCCAGTGCATTACATCAGTAGACACATAATATCAACTCGTCCAGTTTGGGTTTGGGGTCACAATCATTAAGTTAAGGTGGTGCCTACCAGGTTTTTTTCATTGCAAAAGTAACTTTCTCCCTTTGTAATTGATGTGTTGTATAGCGGGAGTAAGCCGAGCCTGTGTAAGCACTGTATTCCTCAGCATTCGTTCAGCATCAACTGATGATTCCTGCTTAAATCAGTTATTATGATGTTGGCTGTAAAATATTGATTTCCATTGCTCTCATTTCTTCTGCATGGAAATTCCTGTTTCTGTGCCCCTCCCTGCTCCTTTGTGAGTTATTAGACTGGACTCAGGGTTCTTTCTGTATTCAATTTGTAATCCTCTCTTTGTGTCATTAAAGTATTACATATCTTGCTATTCTCATTTCCCTGGAGTGAACCAATGAGCTCCCTTGAAAGCTGTCCTCTGACACCCCCCCCCCAACGTCTGCTTTGCAACACTGTCTCCCTTTCTGGCACCACATTTCCGGGCTCCCTGCACTGTCCTTTCCTTGTCTCAGCCTTGGAAGCAGCCATTTCTCAAGGCCCCTGTTCATTTTTGTGGGGAAATGATAGGCAGCAAAATTTATGATTTTTAATAAGGTCAGAAGTGTTCAACTGTATTATAAATGTGTGGTTTAATATGCCTTTATCTTGGGGAGTAATTTCTTATCTAGGAAGAAGGGAGGTGTTTGAAATTACTTAGATGGTCCAGAGTGTAGTACTGTATATATACATGACATTAGAATTAATTGTAGGGACTCCTGGGTGGCTGAGATGGTTAAGCGTTTGCCTTCAGCTCAGGTGATGATCTCCAGATCCTAGAATTGAGCCCCGCCTTGTGTCCAGCTCCTGGTTCAGCAGGGAGTCTGCTTCTCCCTCTGCCTCTCCCCCCTGCTCCTGCTCTGTTTCTCTCTCTGTCCCTCTCAAATGCATAAATAAAATCTTTAAAAAAATAATAATAAAGAATTAATTGTAATAGTACAATTTTGAGAGGACTCCTAATATAGTAAAGATGAGAATATCGATCTTCTCTTTGACTTTAATTATCTCTTTTCAGGAAGGCAAAGTTATATTTTTACTTAGCATGTGTTTATTTAAGAGGTAGTTATTATTGGGCTAGATAGATTCGTAAGTATTAAGGTGAGTAGGACACAGATCTTACCCTTGAGGAGCTTATAATCTGAATATTCAGAGATCGATCTGTATTCGTTGATTTATGTCATGAGATCTTTCTTCAGAGATCTGTAATGTGAGATAACTACAGTAAGCATCACAGAACGTTTTAAGTTCAGATCAGATTCAGATCAGAAGTCAGATCAGATCTGACTTTGTGGATCAGAGGAGTTTCATGGTGTGTTTGAGTTTGA
Source organism: Taxidea taxus jeffersonii (assembly GCA_003697995.1). Classification (NCBI taxonomy): domain Eukaryota; kingdom Metazoa; phylum Chordata; class Mammalia; order Carnivora; family Mustelidae; genus Taxidea; species Taxidea taxus. The sequence continues at coordinate 3,940 of RCUC01150748.1, forward strand.
GCAAAGGCCACTCGGCCAAGAGCCACAAAGAGGGAAGTAATAGAAATGGCTAAAAATAAGATGGAAACCACCTTTAGGAGGCCTTAAATTTCAGGCTAAATTTGTTCTGAATCCAGTAGACAACGAGGGACTGTTCATTCTTGAGTAGGGATGTTTGGGCCTGTTCTTCAGAGAGAATGGGTGGATCTCAGTGGAGACTAGTTGGAGTGGAATGATAGGGATCCCACAGTAAGGAGCCTTCCCCAGCCAGGGAAGAGTAGGCTGTGTCTTAGTTACGCTTTGTAGTCCTCGCACAAATGAGATTAAATCATCTCTGATAACGTTTTTTTCTCTAACGTCTGATGCCCCCATCAGAATGCACATAGATGCCACACAAAGGACCATGGCTGCCTGGTTCATGAGTGTGTATTCGCTCCCTAGCATAGTGCCTGGCACACAGTCAAGTGTGTACCCCTTATTTGTTGAATACTTGAACGAACTGGAGAGTCAGTAACAACAGAGCGAAGGGACGAGCAAAGGAATAGACAGTTGAACGGATGGTGCACATGGTTGTGGTGGGGAACGCTGAAGAAGAAGAGCGGAGGCTTGGGTGGTGGACTGGGCTGGTTAGCTTTTAGGGTGGGCCTTCATGATCCTTTTGGGAAATTTGAAATCATTGCCAGCATTTAGAACTTGGGATTTTTCCGGCTTCTCTTGGAAAGCTGGAAGATCTAGGGACACTGGGCTGGCCTTAATTGATGGATGCTGACTAGAGCCAGGCTTTCCACACTTTGGGGCGCTCAGCTCCCCCTGCCCCACCCCGTAACTCCTCTGGGACTTGCCATTTTATTTCACTTCCCTTGCACTGTCCTTTTGCTTTTGCTTTCCTGGGTTTTGTTTTGTTTTGTTTCTTTGGTAGACTTAGGAGAAGAAGAGAAATATTTCTTGTGTCCATGTCTTTTAAAAGTGAAGGAAAACAAAAAAAAGGAAGGCTGTGTGTTCCACGACAGATGAGCGCATCTTTCTTTGTGGGTTGAGGAGTCCTCTTAATCTTTAATACACAAATGAAATGGGTCTGTATTGGAAGAGTGCAAGCCAAGGGCCTATTTATGAAAACGACCCCAGAACTTCCCCTATGATAAGCACTAGAGTCCGAGAGCCCCGAGGAGCGTGGGACAGAAGCTGGCAGATGACGTGATGGGCAGGAGAGGAAGGAGAGCACAGCCCCTGACGGAAACGGGAGAGTCGAGAGAAGCGGGAGCTTTTGGGGAGCCAAAGATTTTTGAACTTTTGGATTTTTTCATTTTTCTTAATTTTAATTCAAATAAACTATTGGTTAAGTGTTTTCTCTTTAGCCAACAATTCTACCTTATATAGTTATGTTTCTAAAAAGAGGTGGTAAAGGCACCGATCTGAGCCAGAGGGTTACATTCCAAAAGCTTTTTGGCAACTGTCAACCGGGCCAAAGGCGATTTCGTAGAATGTGCCTTAGTGAAATGCATTGGCGGTGGTTGAGCTTCTCCAAGGGTAGGACTTGGTGCTCTGAAAACACTTCTTTTGTGGCTTGAGTGCTTTAAAATACGTAGAGGGGGTCTCCTCTCTTGTCCCCTCCCTCTCTCCCCTAACTTTTCATTCAGGGTTTCCTCCTGGAGTGACTGCTTCATAGTGTCCTGTCTTGAATTCAATACTGAATGGTAACATTCCTCTTAATCAACAGAACATCATCTGAGACGAGAAGTAGAGTAAATAAGGTAGGTGATAAGGCCCATATTTAAGCAGAACAGGATTGTATCCTAGAAATATCTCTTCCGACCAAGTTTTCAGAAACTGGTGGTAACTACAGCTACGTGAGTCTTTCTCAAAGGAAAACCCTTACGTTTGACCAGAGAAGGAGTCAGTTTGCTGATTAAGATTATACACTGAGGCTCTCTTCTTTCAGAGTTAAACTTTGAATTTGGGGGGAAAAAAAAAAGTAAAATATAGAAAGATTTAGAAAGGTGGCTGTTTTATGAAAGCTTAAAGATTTCCTGTTAATGTGCTCTCTGGACCCAGTGTAGTGTGAACAGAGACATCATAGTCTCTCAGTCCTGTGTAGCCCCTGGACCCTCGGACCTAACAGCGTGTTCCTTATCTAGGACTCCGTGTGGGAACATGAGCCTTTCTATGAGTCTCTCCTTTCTCCCGTGCATTTTGGGCTGAACGAGGAGACTAATGCTGGGTGAACGGTGTTCTTGTGGCCAGCTGACTTAGCTTTCTGCAGACTTGAGTCGCATGAATAACTTCCAGCACTTCCTGTAGAATCAAGCCCAGGTTCAGGCACATACAGAACACAGCATCTCTCCAAGTTCAGAGCCCAGGCACACTCACTCCTCCAGTTGTTGCGCTGTTGTCTTTGACCTTCAGAACACCAGTGAACCAACAGCCCTTCAGGAGGTGTCATAGAACCGTAGCATGGTAGTGCTTAGTGAGATCGTTTCAATCCACCAGTTTCCAAAATGGGCGATACTGACAAGCGGGGTGATTTTGGGTGGCAAACAGGTGAGCGCTTCAGTTTTTTTATTTTAATGTATATTAGAAAAATATAGTTAACACAAGGGTAAGGTGGGTCTGTGAGTTTAAAACTAGCTGAATGTTAAGAGAAATAAAGGAATAATAATTCAGACGTTATGTCAGTACTGCAAAAAAAAAAAAAAATTAGAAAGGTAATACACAAATGCCAGAAATGTGGGAAATACTGACGTAGTCGAACCACAGACCAAAAAAAAAAAGGAAAGTTAAATGACTTTCCCAAAATTAGGTGATATGTAATCGAGCTTTTGGGTGCTGACCCACTGCCCTGTTCACTCTGTCGCATTGTTTTCTGTTCAGGAAACAGATCTGCAGTCTGTGACTTGGTACTGCTTGTTGCTTTAGAGTGCTGCTGTTTGAGACTGCCTGGCAGCTTTCCCTCTGTCTCTCTTCATAAAGGGAAGGCTAGTTTTCTGTTCCCTATCCTTGCTACGTGTTGGGGTAGCCTGCTCTGCCCTGCGCTTTAAAAGTAAAAAACAGATTACTACCAGCCTAACCCCCAGCACTTAGGAAGAAAAGTTCCTGTGCCTGTCTTCTCCCTATCAACTCCCTTCCTTTGTCCAGAATGTGCAGTTTGTTAATTATTTTTGCTAGTGTGGTCACTTCGTAGGTGGTTGTTTACATTTTTTGTTATTTTAGGAAGCACCGAATTTTCTCAGAGCGTGGGACCTTTAGTTTATCACTGGCTTGCTTTCTAAAAGGTTTAAAAGGCTACATGAAAAAATAATAGACCAAATTGTATTAATTAAGAGTAAGGCTAAGCTGCAGTAATTAAAAGGCCGAATAAAACAGCGGCTCAAACAAGACAAGGTCAGATTCCGCAGTGAGCACTCTGGCTCGTGCGGGCTTGCAGGAGAGCTGTCTTCCCTGGAGGACTGCAGGGGCTCCTTTCTGGCCGGTCGTGCTCAGCTGTCCCTAAGAGTGACTGCCAGCTAGGTGTCCCCAAATCCAAAGAGGCTTAGCTGTCACTTGGAGATCCTTCAGCACTAACACGCTGCCGTGCGTCCCCACTCGAGCCCTGCTTAGTCACTTAGTTACGTGGCCGTACCTCGCTTCCAGGAAGGCTGTGAAATGAAGTCCCTTGCTGGACAGCCACAGGTGCCCAGGAGGAGGCAAGAAACTGATTGTAAGGGACAACCCGAGCAGTCCCATGTGCATCTGTTTAATATATGTACATCCCAGGTGAGTGTTCTCATGAAGGAGAAGATTCTCTGTCTTTGTTCGAAAGCCCATGTTATAACAGTGTGCAACTGTGAAAGGTTTTTGGCCAGAGGGCGGCATGATCAGATACATATTTTAGAGCACTTAGAGCAGTGGAGAGCTGGGACCCAAGCCGGGAAGGACTCAGGGTGCGAGCTAATAAAGTCAGTTCTGTAATTATCAGCACAAGTCGGTGCAGACGTCCCATCACCACAGGAGGAATAGAAAGAAGGGGATCCATTGAAGAGGTATTGAGGCGGGGGAAATAATAGCGCGGCACAGACTAATGTGTAGGATCTGCCCTGAGATCGTGCACCCCCAGAGAGCGAATTCCCCACCAAAGCCGATCTTCCGCATTTCCAACCTGCTTCCATCCTGCTGGTCCCTTTCTTCTCTGTCCCTTCTGTGTGTAAGTAAACAGGTGCTTTTCCCCCCGCCCCCCCTCCCTGAAAGCAGGGGCCCCAAACTCCAGTGCCTTCCAGAATGAAATGAATGAAAATGATTAAGGGGCCTGAAGGTGGGGGTAGGAACCTTCGACCGAAGAGTGCTATTTCTAAAGTGCACAACCTATGCTGCTGGGTTTTTCAGTTTTAAAAATAGAAACTGGAAATTCAAATTATTAATTGAAATTTCCCCATGTTTAAATGTCGGTTACTTTAAGTTCTGACAGTGGTTCTTGCATGGGATGGCTGTGAAGATAAAACGGGCTGGTAAATGCAAAGGTCTCAGGACACTGCCAACATCTTGTAAATGTCACCTGTCACTAGCCAACGTCATCACTATCTCCGTCCCCACCTTCTGTCCACCTTCTCTCCTTGCACATCTGCGTCACTGAGAGCTGCCGGCGGAAGGCAGCAGAGCCCTTCCTCGCTAAAGCGTCCAGGTGTGTCCATGTGCCAAAGGCACAAAAGCACGTAATGAGACAGAAGCTAGCATCAAACATTTTTCAAGCCACAGAACCCTTTCTTCCATGGCACCGGTGGAAGGGGGAGGGAGATTAATTGAGCCCTGCTCTGGTGGAAGCGGTTATGGGGACTTGACTAGAGCAGCTGTTCTCAAACTTCCGCTTGCTGCAGAATCACTCAGGGGGCTTAGTAAAGCACAGACGTCGGAGCCCTAACCCCGGAGTTTCTGAGGTAGTGTGGCTCCGGGATGGGCCCAAGAATTTTTATTTCTCACCAGTTCCCAGGCGCTGCTCTTCCTGCTCCTTCTGGGGGCTTTGGGGAACCACAGTTGACCACTCCTGTGCTAGAGGTGACACTTCCCTGTGTCAGGAGACTCGCTTTGAAAGGAAAAGAACCTGAGGAGGATGGTTATTTCCCAGCATGAGCTGGGGCTCTTCCTTCCTCCTTGGAGGCCTGTTGAATGGGTTTGGTGGTCTACACCAGTGCGACCCACTGACCAGCAAGCAGCATTGGCATCACCTGGAGCTTTTCATGCATACAAGTTCCTGAGCCCTGTGCTAGACTACTCTCCTGGGCACCCAGGATCTGTCTTTTTTTTTTTTTTTAAAGACCTTATTTATTTATTTGACAGAGATCACAAGTAGGCAGAGAGGCAGGCAGAGAGAGAGGAGGAAGCAGGCTCCCTGCTGAGCAGAGAGCCCGATGCGGGGCTCGATCCCAGGACCCTGGGATCATGACCTGAGCTGAAGGCAGAGGCTTTAACCCACTGAGCCACCCAGGTGCCCCAGGATCTGTCTGGTTGATTCTTAACATGCTGAGGTTTGAGAACCACTGAGCCCACTCCAGAGTTGGGTACAGCCATAGAGACTCCCCGTGGCTAGAATTGCTCGCTACTCTCAGGACTTGACCTCCACCACTGTCTACCTACGCCCCACCTCAAGTAGCCCTTCTGTGAAATGAAAGGCCCCGGTTCTAGCAAAAGCTTTTGTGGCTTTCACTCTACCAGTATCATTGGATAAACCACCACGCTAGCTGACAGCTTAATTTCTTTTTTTTTTTTAAGATTTTATTTATTTACTTGACAGAGATCACAAGTAGGCAGAGAGGCAGGCAGAGAGAGAGGAAGGGAAGCAGAGAGCCCACTGAGCAGAGAGCCCGATACAGGGCTCAATCCCAGGACCCTGGGATCATGACCTGAGCCGAAGGCAGAAACTTTAACCCACTGAGCCACCCAGGCGCCCCAACATCTTAATTTCAAGAGTGCTTCAAGTTACAGGAAATAAGACGGGAGGATGAGCCGTTCTGCAGGAAGGGTGATGAATTAGATTTTAGAAATATTATTTGTGGTTGATGGTCATAAATCCAGGGCAAAAGCAGACTAACGTTGTCCAGTGTGACCATTAAACACTATTAGTCAGCCGATGATGCCAGATTCTTTTCTGGGCCCCATTTAATTCTTATAACAATGAAGAGAGTTACCACTGCGAAGTAGAATTTGCAGAAGAACAAACTAAGAATCGGCAGAGCCAAGATTTGAACCTGGGTTTGTTTAACACTAAAACCTATGCCTTCCACTCTATGGTAGTAATTATTTCCCTGAGCTCTTAAGACTCCCTTAATCTCCTCCTTATAGTGAGCACTTACAGTTTGTAAATGCCAGGTTTTTCCTGCTTTATTTGGGAAGTGTCTAATAAAAGTATTATAGTACGGTGTATAGTAAATAGACAACAGGAAGTACTGCAGTATAAAAACTAAATACCAGGGCTTTAGAAATTAATTCTGTATCTTCTAAACTTTAAACAAGTTTAACTGTGAGTATTAAACTAAAATTAATATTTCAGGGACATTAACTCAACTACTAACCAAAAGCTAGAAATAATTTGGTGAATTCTGAACTGAATTTAAATATTTATTTGTATGCAGAATCATGAACCAGGTCAAAATCTTTAAAACTTTCTTAAGTTGTTGAATAAGAACAAAACTGGGGCAAATAGTGTCTGACCCAAAATGATATTTTACTTATGTAGAGCTCCTGATCTTGATAGGATAGCTGGTTCACTTTAGGTTTACATATCTTTGATTTTTTTTATCATTTTACACAGTCTTGGTGCTATGTGATATGTGATATGTTTCAGGGGTTTGATATGGTATTTTGACTTTGATTCCATGAATTATAATAAAAAGATGTGAAAGTTTAGTCTTACTATGTAGATCTTTCTAAGAAAGTGTTTTGATGGAAAATGTGTGTTAATTGTTGATATGATCAAAACACATTTCTATAGAAAATAGAAATCATAACAAGCAAATGTAGGGAAAGACTTGAATATTCAAATCCATGAGTCATTTTGATTATCTTGAGTTGGTAAATGAAATCTGGCCTAATCTGGAATGGTAATTTCTCACACTTAAGGAAGTAAATTTAGATTTTTTAAAGAAAATACTTAGGTTTCTGAAATTATTTGTAAACAAAGATGACGTTTTCTTGAATTTCGCCAAAGACATCGATTCTAAGTTCTCTGCCAATTGGCAGAGAAGTAGATACAAAATAAAATAATGTATTTTGACAAGTGCCTTTGTTGTACTTAGTGTGATACTACAGGCCTAGCACAGTATTATTCTGTGAAACTACTACAGTATAGCGTTCAGCTTGATTTTGTAGATTTCAGGGGCTGGCAACAGCAGGACGTTTACCAGAAGTTGCGAACGAGTTAGGGCATGGGGTATAATTTTCATTCATCCCGCAAATATGTTTAGTTTGACTCCCACAGTGTGTTTTTAAATTTTTCCTTTCATTGCCAACATTTTTAAATTGAATAAATTTTATATACCAAGCAACTTGTTTTTAGATCTTTCCTTAAAAAAAAAAAAAAGACCAAAAGATTTGGGAACATTCAGCTTCTATTCCAGTAACAAACACAATTATCTAGAGCTGAGACTTGCTTTCTCTAGTTTGCTCAGGGACCCGGGCTCCTTTCTGTAACATATCCAGCTGGCTGTCCTTCTGGCCCTGTTTCTCCTGCTTGCTTCTACTTCTTGACTCCCATGTTTCTGGTCCCTGAGGTCACTAGGGTCGGGACCCATGCTGCCACAAGGAGTCACATTCACCTTAAAAATTTTGTCATCTAGGGGTGCCTGGGTGGCTCAGTGGGTTAAGCCTCTGCCTTCGGCTCAGGTCATGATCCCAGTGTCCTGGGATCGAGCCCCACATCGGGCTCTCTGCTCAGCAGAAAGCCTGCTTCTTCCTCTCTCTCTGCCTGCCTCTCTGCCTACTTGTGATCTCTGCCTGTCAAATAAATAAATAAAATCTTTAAAAAAATTTTTTGTCATCTAGAATTCTGAAATCCTAATTATTGATTTATTGTTTATATCTATGTTTGGGGACAGATTTTTTTATATTAATAGAAAACATATTGTGTTCATTATCTCGTCGTTCAGGAAACATATCGTTGGGGAATTGAAATGGAAAAATAAACAGTCAGTAGATACAATAAAATGTGAATTTGGCACTATCTATGATAACTAAACCAAGTGAATTAGGAGAAAAAAAATTAAATGGTAATTTTTCTGAGTAAGAAATAACATGGTGTAGTAAAAAGACAGCAGTTTAGGATTCTTTCCTTCTGGGACCAGCTACATGTCTGGTTTTATAATTTCAGTAACTTCAGTTGATCTTGGTTTTAGCTGTGAAATTAAGTCTCAGTGACCTAACCCTTCCACCTATGAATGCTACTGTTTTCTTAATTTCTGGAAATAGATGGGGATTCTGGAGGTAGAAACTTCGAGAAATCTTTGGGAATTGGCCCATGTACCTGTCAGAAGCTTTAGCAGACAGTAGTGTTCTTACACATAGATCAATGACTACCGTCCCCGAAGTCCACATGCGTCCCACCAGTTCTTGCAGGGCGGCATCTGTCAGCTCCGGTCCTCTGAGGCTGTGGGAGCACTCTTTGGGGAGTAAGCCCTATCCACGGTGCTTTTCCTTTTCTGTCTTGGGTCTCGGGATGCCCTTTGCTAGTTTTTTCCCCATCAGCCTTTTAGGTAGAAATGAAATAAGAGCGAGTGACGGGTTTCTTTTGAACATCAGAATAACACGAGAATGTCACCGGCAGCTACTTCCCCTCCTTGTCCCTGTTTGCTCCAGGCAATTCCTGGTGTCCTGTTTCTACCTCTTTATCTAATAAATAATGGAAATAGTGAAATCAGAAGCATGCTTCCCACTTCTAAAAGGTAGCTGAGCCAGTCAGGCCATAGTCTTTTAATAGTATTTCAAATCCTTTCTGATGAGGAACTCCCCACCCAATGTACAAGCCTGTGTGTCTACACACCTCTTCTCCAGCCTCATTGCTAGCCTTTATCCCGCAGACAGTAGTCCCTCCTGCCTCAGGAAACACTGCTGTCCCCTGTGCGGGAAACATCCTCCTGCCCTCTTCTTCAGATTGTCCCACCGGTGAATGATGTCAGTTCTGGACGTGGGACAGCTAGTGTGGCATGGTGAGAAGTACACAGCATCACCTATGCACTGTTCTTGCCAGATAGATTGGACTTGAGTGTAATCAAGACTTGAGGTCCAGTTACAAGCTTCTGGGAAGCATCAAGGATAGAGGAGCAAGTGGAACGCTACCACGAGGATGGAAACAGCTACGTCTGGGATGTGATATTCTGCTAAATAAGTGACCCAGCAAATTAACGGCATGAAAAAGGAGAGGGCGGGGAACTGTTACTACTCAGAAGAGACTTACGTGACTGCTGACTGCCACGTGCGGTCCTGTTTTAGATGCTGCCTCCAAGAAACCAACTAGGAAAGACAGTTTTTTTGCAGCTTTTGAGGAAACTTGAATATGAACTGTGCATTAAAGTTCTTATTAATTTTGCTCAGCGTGATGGTGGCAGTGTGGTTATACGTATTCTTTAAAAGTCTTTTAAAGATAGTACGGAAGTATGTGCTAGTGAAATAGTATGACATCTATGATTTCTGTTAAGGTAGGTGGCGGGCGGGGGGGTAGGGGAAGAGAGAGGTGGTTGGTTCCTTATCCTTCAGGTCTCAGTTTCTGCTCCCTCTGAGGGGTCCTTAGCCAGAGTTTGCCCCATCCCATTCATTTCAGTCGTGCTTTTTTCCCACAGCATTTATCATAAGCTGCAATTAAGCATCTACATCTGTTTATTTACTATCTTACTTATGACGCCAGACTCTAGACCTGAGAAGACTACCTCTGGTCACTGCTGTATACTCAGAGCCTCGCACGCCATATGGCATGTGGTAGGCTTTCAGAGAATATATATATATTTTTTAAAAAAGTGATGGGACATCTGATTTCTTATAATGTGTGCATTTTACTGTTTCCAAATTTGGACTTGCACTGTAAATTGTTAGCATCTGTTGTAAATGCCTGAAGCTTCTTCGCTTTCCTTCGTTTGGCACGAGACGAAGGAGACAGTAAATGCTGCTTAAACTTTTGTACTGGAGAACTCAAATATGAGATAAATATGGACATCTGAAGTAGTAGCTTCTTTAATTGTGGTACTTTGTTCTAGCACTGAAGGTAGAGTGAAAACCTTATTAAATCACTGACCCATTAGGCCTTTCTTCGTGTGCAGGAAACACATACTTACAACATATACCTGTTGTACCTGTATGCCTGCATATGCTTTCCCTGCTTTCCTGAAAAACCTGTTGCTCTTACCTTTGCTCTTATTTTCCTGCAGGTACATGAATCCTTGTTAGAATTTAGGATGAGGACTTCTTAGGCTGCTGAAGAACTGTGCCATCCTGAGTTTTTTATTCCATGGAGCTCTTAAAGCCCCAGTCTCCTTAAGAGTCTTCATGGCCTATCAGTCTGTCCAATCTGTTGTGTCAGAATGAATGAATGGGGGCGCCTGGGTGGCTCAGTCGGTTAAGCATCTGCCTTCAGCTCAGGTCATGATCTTGAGATTGTGGGATCGAGCCCTGCATCAGGCTCCCTGCTCGGTGGGGAGCCTGCTTTTCCCTTTCCCACTCCCTCTGCTTGTGTGCTCTCTCTCTACCTCTCTGTGTCAAAAAAATAAAATCTTTAAAAAAACAAATGAGTAAATGGCTTATAAATTGTTTCAGTATAGTTCTTTCACTTAACCCGAAATGAAATCTGAATCTTCTTCAGATAATTAATACAGGCATTCCTATTTTGACCATGTTTTTAAGTTGCATACTGATGTAGAAACTAAAGTGTAGATTATCAGGATTTTTTAGAAAGTTTTTTACGGAAAACATCAATCATATAAGAAAAAAGAATAGTGTAATTAGCTTCACATACCCATCGCTCAGCTTCAACCCATCCACTTCATATGTAGATCTTAGATGTAAGATGTGACAAATATAAGAGGTCAGTTCATTTTAAGAATATAAGGACTGGGGGTGCCTGGGTGGCTCAGTTGGTTAGGCATCGGCCTTCGGCTTAGATCATGATCTCAGGGTCCTGGGATCAAGTGAGTGATACGATCTCATCCACGTTTTAACAAGATCGCTTTGGATGCTGTTTGGAGACTAGAAGGTAGCGGTCACGTTGGGAGGCTGTTACCAGGCATGTGGGAAAGTCTGTTCACGCTCAGAAGTGCCAGTGGAAGGGCTGACAGATGCTGCATTTGCTCATGGATCAGAGATGGGGTATGAGGAAAGGGGCCAACTTGGAAGCCAACGAGGATAAAGGCAACTAAGAAGGAAATAGATAAAGGCAACTAAGAAGGAAATACTTTTGAGAAGTTATAGAAGATAAAGACTGAAAATGGACTGTTGACAAGACCTTGATGAGAGCGATTGTGGTGAAGGGTTGGGGATGAAAGTCTGATTGGAGATGGCTGAAGAGAGAACAGGAAGTGAGGAAGCAGAGACAAGGAGAGGCGATTTCAGAGCATTTATTAGACATAATAAAGAGTAGACACATGGGAAAGTAGCTGGGTCAAAGGAAGTTTTTTTGTTTGTTTCATTTTTCTCTTAGGATTAGAGATAGCATAGCCGGGGAGTGCGCTAATGGGAAAGTCCTGCTTGAGAGGAGCCAGGTGATGGTTAAGACAGGGCGTCAGTGGAGGAGTAAAGTCTTCAGTAAATTGACAGATCTGGGAACAAGAGGTAGCTCTGGTTGCTTCTACTGGTAAAATGAATGAAATAAGAGGCATTTACAGATTGAGAATGGAGGAAGGAGAAGGGGGTGTTGAAAGTTTGAATAGAGGGAAGGTATAAAATAGTCTTCAAGAAAGATGGGAGAGGGGTGCCTGGGTGGCTCAGTGGGTTAAGTGTCTGCCTTCGGCTCAGGTCATGATCTCAGGGTCCTGGGATTGAGCCCTGTATCGGGCTCTCTGCTCAGTGGGCTCTCTGCTTCCCTTCCTCTCTCTCTGCCTGCCTTTCTGCCTGCTTGTCATCTCTGTCAGATAAATAAATAAAAATATTAAAAAAAAAAAAAAAGAAAGAAAGGAAAGAAAGAGGGGCACCTGAGTGGCTCAGTCAGTTAAGCATCCAACTCTTGATTTCAGCCCAGGTCATGATCACAGGGTTGTGAGATGGAGCCCCATGTTGGGCTCCGTGCTGGATGTGGAATCTGCTTGGATTTTCTCTCTCTCCTTCTGCCCCTCTCCCCCCTTTTTCTCTCTCTTTTTCTTTCTCTCTCAAGGAAAGAAAGAAGGAAGGAAGAAGGGAGGAAGGGAGGGAGGGAAAGAAAGAAAGATAAGAGAGAGGGTTACCAGGCAGTGCTGGGGGCTGATTTAAAATACATGTTTCTGTGTTCAGAGAGTCCAGCCAGAGTTAGCTGGTTGGGTAGAAGCCTAGAGTAAGTGAAGAGTGGGGTTTAACTGGCATTGGGATTGGGCCAGTTGAGTGTGATGATGGAAAAAAAGAAGAGCAAGACACTTAAGAGACTACAAGACTGATTCAGGTTGGCCTATGGTGTCTAGCCTGGGAAAAGAGGTACCTAAGAACGAGAGGGGAGGATTGGATACTGAGTATGTAGTTAGGCTAGATCCTGTGATTTTCCTCCCATTACAGATGAGGAAACACGCACGGAAGGTAAGGCAGTATGCCCACCAGTAGGAGGGGAAGTGGGAATTCAAAACTTGGCATTTGGCCTTTGAAACCATTACGTTGTATGCCTGAGTTCCCTAGAGTAAAAGAGAGCATAGTAAGCCCCGTACTGATGACGACTGCTACGAGCAAGAGTAGCAAGTGGGATTACCTAGTGGCCTGTGCTCCAGAGGAACTGGGGAAGGGGTGGTCTAGAAGCAAAACGAGGAGCAAAAAAGGACATACCTCACCTTGGGACACTTTGGTATGTGGCATTTGGGTGAAAACCATGCCTCCAGTTGAGGGGGCTATGATAGAAGTAGTATCCGAAGAGATCTAACAGAAGGCAAAGGAAGCATTTGGAGAAGACCCTGCACACATAGGAGATCCTGCTGGGTGATGGATGTGAGTTTCAGACGGCTCAGAGTCTGGGCCAGATGGGACAGTGAGTCACACTAGGGGCTGGAAGATCCTACAGGAGTCCGCATCCAGGTGGGGATGGCTGAGTAACGCGGGTGGTTTAGCCTCTGTGATGACAGATGCCTGGGGTCATAGGCAATGTCAAGTATATGATATCCATCTGGATGTTTTCTCAGAGGGAGCTGATAATCTGCTTTACTCCAGGCCCCTTCTGGTTTGGTCTCTTCTGTCAGTGTGTGACAGTGAGGTGGACGGTGTGGAGCCCAGGGGAGCGGCGGCCCCTCGGCAGCCCTTGCTCCCATCTTGCAGAGTGTGCTTTCCTGGTGTGACTTAGATTAACTGTACGTGTGAGCAAGTCACGTGGCCTATCCCAGCCTCAGTGTTTTCACTTGTTAAATAGAAAGTCCAGTCTTGCAGTTTTTTAAGATTTAGAGATAACATGTATATAGATCCCCAGTAGGGACTGGGGTTATAGTAGCTGCTTAATGACATTTTCCCCCATGTATGTACTTAGAAAAGTATTCTGTACAATTCTAGTCCTTGCTCATATTCTGTGATCGTTCATTCATTTGTTGCTGTTATCCTCAAAAATAGACACACGCACATGTGTGATTTATTTGTTGGGTTTCCTCCTCAACTAGATGATTGCTGGGTGTGAATTGTGTGATCCCAATCTTTGTTTATAATGTTGAGCTTTTCGTGCTGTCCATTTTGTTGTGAGATATAAATGATAAAAATGTATTTCTAGCCATCTTATACCAAATAAAGTCATATTGATTTTTTTGCGTAGCATATAATGAAATAGGAAATAATCTCCTGGTGTCTATTCTGTATTCTTCACAGAAACAGTTTCTAAAGAACAGGTCTGCGTTTGTACAATATAAATGCCTTATCGTGTTTACTCGATAGAAACTGGCATTTTCGAAGTCAGAATGGAAATAAGAACCTGAGTTAATTGTCCTTTTTTAACATAATGTGACTAACCCTAAAAACCTTTTTGATTTGCAGGTAGAACATTTTTGAAATAAAGCTTGTCTTTTTACCAAATGTTTTAAGGAAATTTGGTAGCACTGAAATAGGGTGAAATCGTTTTTGCCAACTTAGAAAGTTAATAATTTTGTTCACGGTAATTTATACCGTAGCTAAAAAGCTATCCCGAGTCTCCCAAATCTTAAAGCTAACTGACCTTGCATTTGAACCCAGATGTAATGTAAACATTCTCTTGAGCTGGGGGGCGGTTGGGCTAGTCAGTCTGGAGGATATTAGTGGTGTTCTGTTTGAGGGAAATTAGAATCCCTGAGTAATTCTCAGGAGCTCTTTTTTAGGTCAGAATCTGTCTTAAACATTATATATTTCCTAATTCTTCCTTGGCCTTGCTAACAATGCGTACTATTTCTCTTAGAAATCTAATTAGTAAAAGACATAATTATCTTTACTTTGAAGTAGGAAGTAAGAGTAGGGTTTTTTGGTTGGTGGTTTTTTTTGGGGGGGGGGTTGTTTTTCTACTCTTTCCATATTATGTAGACGCTGAAAAATTTGATGTGTAGTATTTGGAGTACTCAGCTTGAGCTTATTGCCATACTGCCTTTAAATATTCTTACCTCTCAGTATTCCATGACTTCTCCAAAATACTGTGTTTAAAACTGAACTAAAGACTGTTTCAGCTCTCTTTGACACCCCTCTCCTGAGAGGTACTGAGTGCTGTTTTCCAAACTTCAGGTCATGACCCATTAATGGTTGTTAAGTCAGTTTAGCGGTTGGAAATCAACATTAAAAAAAATTAAATAGACTACATCAGTCACCGTTAACCATGGACATGGTCTCATGATACTTTTGTATTTATTACATGTATGTGGTATGTCTATATGTAAGTATGAAAAACGTCTATATATCGCTTCTCGGCCTTTTGGCTAAGATCAAGTGTGAAAAACGTCTGTATACTTTAGACTGTAGGTTGCCTTCAAAATTTGAAAACTGTTGCTACAAAGAGTGTTTCAGGTAAAGGTTTCATTTTTTTTTATTGCAAATTTACGTTGTAAAATATTGAACTTTTAGCTAGATGGCCAATACTATTGTTAGTTGGATATTTTAGAAGAAAAAGACAGTAAGGCTCTTTTTAGCTATATATTTTTTAAAAAGTGATTTTTAGGGGCGGCAGGGTGGCTCAGTCACTGGGTGTCTGCTTTTGGCTCAGGTCGTGATTCCAGGGTTCAGGAATGGAGCCGGGCATCGGGCTTCTTGCTCAGCGGGAAGCCTCCTCTCCCTCTCCCACTCCCCCTGCTTGTGTTCCCTCTCTCACTGTCTCTCTGTCAAATAAATAAAATCTTAAAAAAAAAAAAAGTGACTCTTAGTTTCTAGTTCCAACATATCTTATGATCAAAAGCCGAAATGCCAAAGCTACCCAAAAGTCAGGCTTCTCTTAACTCAAGAAACATTTATTAAGGCTCTCGTGCTAGTTAATAAGTATGTTGAACTATATAAGGTACAATTTCTCATCTCTAGTAAGTCACAAATTTTTGTCAGACTCATGTTGAAATACATGTGTTCACGTTTGTTTCAATTTTTTCTCCTTAAAAATGGTGACCTCCTTACTTAATAAATTGACTCTCAGTATCCAAAATCAAGAGAATTTTTAAAAGAAGTATTTGTCCCTGGAATCCTGTCAGACTTCTTAAGGCTATAATTGAGTAATTTTTCCTGCTCAAATTTTTTCTGCTCATTAAATAAACAAACTATCATTGAGCCAATGTTAATTCTTAAAAAGTTTTGGATTTGCTTGTATTTGGGTCCTAATTTAGTAGATACCCTAATTACTTTTTCTAGAATCAGGTGAGGGCCAGTTTGTGAGTTTTAAACATGGAGGGTTTTTCCATTGGGATATTTGCACTGTCTTAAATCCCATCCCTTAATGTTGCTGAACCTCTCTTTCCCTCTTCTGTAGAACATGGATGATAATTAACTCAAACTCCAAATATCAAACAGATGCCTCAGGTCCTGTAATGTCCTGAAGACATGACAGATCACAATGCGCTGATTTATAATATGGATCATAATGTTTTATGGACAGTGCTCTGTAGAGAAAAGAATGACTGAGATGACTGCCTGGAGGTTGAGACTTGATTGTTGGCTCAGAACCGTGATTGTCCTCTGTCCTCACTTAAGTCATTGGTTCCTAAAACAGATGGCTAGTAGTCCCTCTCTCAGAGTTTATTACTTAGTTATTAGTGTTTCAGTATGTGTTTTGACTACCTAATGCCAGTTGTACATCCTAGAGCATGTAGAAGTTACTCGATCTTCAAGCAGCGTTACAGAATAATGATCCTCCTCCTTGGAATATTTAGAAATCACCTCAAGTTCATATATCGCTTTAGAGAAAACAAGAGCAGATTACAGTGCATAATTGGAACAGCGCATTCGCCTGTCGTAAATAATAGGTTTATTAGAGAACTTGTATCTCCCAGCCTACACATTTGAACCACTTAGTAACACTAGTTTCTCTGAATGTGTGTAAACCTTCAGTGTAAGATTTCTGGTCTGCCCACCGAACAGTTAGCTTCCTCATACCATCTTTAGTAAAAGTTTTCCTCTCTGTGTGAGTAAACAGAAGTCGTTAAAATGAGCAACTGTGTTTAAATCCTATTATGATTATGACAGACATCTCCAGTAGCAAGAGTTCAACATGAAAGCTGATATTCTGTATCCTTGATTCATGGCACTGAAGAGTCATAAGAGCAGGGTATCAGATATAATTGAAAATTGCTTTGTGTCACATCTTAAATAATGATATATAGTTTGGCTTTTTATTAACCTTTTTGTTAGAGGTTTTATATGCATGTGTCAGAAAATGGATTCCTGTGTACTTTGGGGGAGGTGGTTTGTTATCTGTAATCTGTAATATTACTTGCATGAAAACTCATGCTTATTCTTATCATTCTAGTTTTGCCACATCTTTATATTTAAAATGCTCAAAAGGATCTTAATTATTTTTTTCTGACTTTATTTTTGAAGTTAGCATTCTGTGTCTGCTGTATAGCAAAAAAAAAAAAAAGCCCCCCCCCACCCCCACTGACCTAGCTGTCACATTAGTTTCTCATTGCTTTGGTGTTCATCCTGAATTAAACACAATAGTTGATACGTGATGATAATTTTTTAAAAGAGTAATTTTTTAAAAGAGTACCTTCCCACTTTAAATGCAATCAAAATACGGACTCCCTTCCCCGTTTTTTGGATTCTTATACAAACACTGCTGTAGTTGATAGTCTGTGGTATCTGAATAAATGGGGAAAGAATTGAATTTTTGCACACATGATTGGCTTTTTATATGAAAACCAAGGTAAGATATCTTGAATAAGAAATTTGTATAGAACTAACATTTGATATAAAGTAATAATGAAACTGCTTATTTTCATTTTGAAAATAAAGGGACATCCCAAGGTATAAAGTATGTTTCATACTTGAATTTTATAAATGTTGATAGAAACAGGAAGACGAAGACAGTTGAACTATGCAGTTGACAATATTTAAACGGTAATTTCATTTAAAAAAAATGTTGAGTACCCTCATGCCATTAAAAAGAAAGCATTCAGCGTCTTGACTGCAACATGAATAAGTTTGAATATATCATTCTTAGATGGTGTTTATTATTTACTGTTCTTTATTCAGTGCCAGGGTATTTGAGAGTCGAGGTTGAAACAGAAAGCTAAGCTGATTTTTTGGTAGAATACGCCAAGTTTTTTTTTTTTTTTTTTTTTTTTTTGCTAACCTACTGGGAAAACATATTAGTACAATAATGCTGAAGAAAGCTACAGTTCTGTGCTAGCATGTTTCAACTTTGAAGTACATCTGAGTAGTCTGAGCTTTTTGTCCTGTTACTGTAGCCAGTTTGACCTTGTTTGGGTGCTTCATTTATCATTTAGGAGTTTGAAATGCCCCGTGAGCCTTGCCTGTTAAGTCCAGTGGCCTGCCTACCAAACAATAACCAGCACAGGAGTCAAGCACGTAGGTCATTTACACATCTTGATGGGGTATGTCTGCCATTTTCTCTTGAGCCTTTTTCAACACTAAACTCATTTCTCTTGGTCAAAGTTAAGAGTTCGCTATCTTGGTGGTGGCCGTATAAGCAATATCAAGTGTTCTTTAAAAATCTGTTCTTTTTTTTCTTTTAAAATATGTATCACAGGGGCGCCTGGGTGGCTCAGTGGGTTAAAGCCTCTGCCTTCAGCTCTGGTCATGATCTCAAGGTCCTGGGATCGAGCTCCGCCATCGGGCTCTCTGCTCAGCGGGGAGCCTGCTTCCCCCCACCCCTCTCTCTGCCTACTTGTGATCTCTGTCTGTCAAATAAATAAATAAAATCTTAAAAAAAATATGTAGAACATTATAGAAAAATTGAAAAGTAGAAAAGAAAAGCACCTGAAACATCCCCATCCCGTCACTATCTGTACTTGCATGTGTGTATGTGGCAGAGAAGGGAGATTGATTTTAAAATTTAGAGGAAAATCCCTGGTTCTCTAGTTGTCATATTAGTTTCATTCTATCTTAGGACACAAGTGTGTCCAAATCTCATTTAAAAGATAAGCTATTCAGAAATTATAGGTTGCTGAAGATTCTGCTTTTTGGATAATCATGTCAATTTAGTTTCCTGATACCTTATCTTACTACTGTTTCATGCTTTTGAGAGTGAGAAATACCCTAGAGTCATAATGTTCAAACTGTAATATTTTTTTTTCAAAATTCATTTGTTCAAATGTATAGGCACCAAATTTTAACCCTCAGGAGATCACCAAGATATTAACTACTACTGACAACCCAACATGTTTCCTGTCAACCTTGGGATAAAGCTCTTGTTATTTTTGATTAGTTTTAAACTCTGTAAATGAGCAATTGACTAGAATTGTAGTCCTTTTTTGACCTTTTGAAGAGTTGTGTTCCTTACTTGTTTATTCCCATAAAAGTGAACAAGGGGGTGTGTTTCTAGCATGGGTGTGTGACACCCTCGGTTGCCAGCCAGGCACGGTGCTGGCTTGTCACCTCAGCATAGACTTTCCATCTTGCTCATCTTGGCTTCTTTGTAAAATAGCAAGTAAATGCATCTGAATGTATTTTGTCATGATGACCTTAAAATATGGAGGTTTTAGCTTCTTTTATAAATACGGGATTTTTTTTTTTTTTTGCCTAACTTGATTCATATTATGTTGTTATGAATAATTGTGATAACAAACACAAAGTTTCCTTGAGAATCCAAACTTAATACTATTTCAGTACCTTGATTAATTGAAGAATATCCTGTGTTTACAAGGTAAGCTGTTAAAACTGTTAAATAATGCCTTCTGTAGTTATGTATAAACTTTTGCTTTAAAAAGGTTTTTTATTGTTTATAAATACTAAACATCTCTGTTATAAAGAAAGCAGAAATGACAAATAGAGATATCCCTTTGATTTAAAGCAGTGCTTGTCCTATGGAAATAATATCTTAAATAAACCAACCAAATCAGTGATCAGTATTACTAATGTGAAGGAGAAACAGTGATTTAATTTATAGCCATTCTGTGTGTGATCTAAATAATTTTATGGTTTCATCCTTCTTTATTTATGACCTCAATGGGTTATTTATCTTGTAATGTATCAAGGTTCCTTTCTTTTACTGAAGCAAGGAAAAAGTGGGTTGGCTACTGTAGCATTGTATATCCTGTGGATGTTCAGTAAGGGCTGTCTTACTTGACTGAGTAAAAGTTAAACTTCATTCATTCAGAATTTTGATGATTGATCTAGGCTGACAATTACCCTTCCACCATCTTAATTAGGAAAAGTGTTTCTGGGTACATTAAATGACAAACGGAATTTCAGAGTGCTTATATTTTGCCAATTAAAAAATTTTTTTTTAAAGACTTTATGATACTAGTTTTTAGTTTGTGAACAGTCATTGCCGCTTATTATATATGAGTTATTTCTATTTATGAAGTAGGTTCAGCCTTACATGTACCTTGTATCTTTGAAATTTTGTATGATTACCCTGGTCATTTGAAAATTAAAGCAAACACCGTCTTTAAAATGTATCCTCTGTTACATTTACTTCACTGATTCTCTGCCTTCTTCCTTTGTAGTTTTTGAATTTGAGCTCATTATACCTAAGATAAAAATTTCAATTCTTTGTGAAGTAAAAGATTAATAAGTGGTATTTTTAAAACTTTACTTCTTTTTAATCACGAGTACATTAGTTTTACTTTGTCAGCGTATTGCCGCTTTTTCCTGCATTCTCTGAGAATGTTAATATTAACATTAACGATATTAACATTAACGATAATGTCCTGTTTGGGTTCAGTGTTTTTGATGGCAGAAAGCTAGAAGTTGCGGATCCACAGGTAAAAATGGCCTACCACTGAAAATACTACAGAGAGGGGGACAGGCGCAGAAAAAGACAAGAACATTATGACATGTACTGAAAGATGAACTGAGGCCTATTAAAAGTTTTAAGAATTCACTCAAGCAAGAATTGATTCGAATTGGGTGGCATCTTATCTAGCAAGTAGAAAGGAGCTCCAAAGAGCTGCACAGAATGAAAGACCATTATAGCCAGAAGGGAGTGGGAGCAAAGAAATTACACTAGGCAGAAAAATGTGTTGGCTATTGCAAGGTTACTTTTCCTTAAGTGGAAGCAGGGGTCTATCAGGCAGATGACCTAGCTGGTGGTTGAAGATTTCTGTTTCTTGGTGAACATGGGGCTTAAGCACAAGCAACTCCATTTTGGACCTGTTGTCTTATTATTATTATTTTTTATTTATTTATTTGACAGACAGAGATCACAAGCAGGCAGAGAGGCAGGCAGAGAGAGAGGAAGAAGCAGGCTCCCCACCGAGCAGAGAGCCCAATGCGGGGCTCGATCCCAGGACCCTGGGATCACGACCCGAGCCGAAGGCAGAGGCCCCAACCCACTGAGCCACCCAGGCACCCCCTGTTGTCTTATTTTTTAACAAATGATGACAATGTGGCTTGTCAAAGGATAGAAATGAAATACATAGGTCCTTAGTAAGTATTCTAAAGGGGCACTTGTTCAAACTGAAGATTCAGAGGTTTTAATGAAGTCTAGCATATCAGTGATCTCTGTTGTGGATCGTGCCTTTGGTGTTGTATCTGAAAAGTCATCACTAGGCCCAGGGTCATACAGGTTTTCTACCGTGTGACCTTCTGAGTGGTTATAGTTTCATGTCTTACAGTTAGGTCTATGCACATTTGAGTTAATTTTTGTGATGCGTGTGAGTCTGTGTCTAATCCACTTACTGCCTTGTGGATGTCTAGTCCTTCCAGCACCATCTGTTGGAAAAACTGTCTCTGCTCTGTCGTACTGCTTTTGCTCACATATCAAAGACCAATTGACTGTATTTTGGGGTTCTATTTTCTGAATTAATGTTATATGCTTAACCTTTCAAATTAACTAGGTGAACATTAACTTTAAATGGTATTGAAGGTACGTATACCAAGGAGAGGATAATGAACACAGATGGTGTCTCTGCTTATACATGCTGGCCATGCAACTTCAGTTATCCGTATTCTCCTATCCATTCTCTGCTTGCATTTGCATTTTTCCATATCTTCTTCTGGACATCTTCAGCACGTTGGGGGAAAGTCGTTAAAGCCGTCCTTGCTAGTGGTCTTTCAGTTTTAAAGAATTGTTAGCTCTAGAACTACCATGCATGGAGGTGTAGAGGACAGTTTCTCCACTCCACTTCTCTTTGGGCTCCTTCAAATCCTGCCCCCCCCCCCCCCCCCCCCCCCCCCCGTTCTTTTTTCCTCTCTCCACCAGTATCTCAGTCCCTCAGTACCGGTTTTAAATAATATGGAATCAGAATCTCTCCTGAGTTGACCAGGAACTAATTTACAAAATGGCTGTTCTGAATTTTAACAGCAGATAATGAATGTTCAATCACTTTAGATTCCTTTTTATAAAAAAGTCTGTTATAACCCCATCCCTTTTTGGTCGAATTGTGGTATCAAATGAATGTTCCTATATGTAGTTGGTAATAAAATATATGCCACCTAACCAGCTTTGTAAAAAGATAAGAAAGTTATGCTAATGAAATAACAGTTACAACAGTGTTTTGCTAATGAAGAGGCCTCGTTCCCTTTTCTTTCATCATGATGAGTAATCAGGGAATTTTGAAAATAGTGGTGTGTGTTTCTGTAAAATGTGGCCTGCCTTGCATTCACAGAGAAGGTGTGTGTCTTCCTCTAAATAAACCTGAACATTGTTTTCTTGGCCTTTTCTCTTTGGAATTTGAATTGTGAATGAAGAATTTTTTTTTTACTACTTCTAGCATTTTATTTTATTTGTTTTATTTTTTAGTCGGGGGAGGAGCAGAGGGAGGGAAAGAGACAGTGAGAGAGAGAGAGAATCTCAAGCACACTTCTTGCTGAGTGCGGAGCCCAACATGGGGCTCGATCTCAGGACCCTGAGATCATGACCTGAACCAAAATCAAGAGTCGGATGCTTAATCAGCTGAGCCACCCAGGAACCCCTAGCATTTATTTTATTTTTTAAAGAGACTGATCAAAACTTGATTTTGAAACAAAGGATTAAGAGCTCAATTCACTCACTCTGGTCTTAGATATATGAAATGAGTTAAATACCACTGATGTTTTCTATAGCAAAAGGACCTTAGAAATAAGTAGAAACTACTCATACTGTTTTGTCTGTCTGCACTGGGTTGTAAGTTCAACATGGATAGCCATTTTGTCCGTTTTACTCACTGTTGTGAACAGTGCTGAACAGTGCCTCGCACATAGGAAGCACTCAAGTAATTATTGAATGAGCTCATCAAAAGAGTTATAACACAACAGAAATACATTTATCCTGCATCTTTAGGTAATTGGAGGAGTACATAAACAGATTTTCCATGAAACATTACCTTTTAGGTCAAAAATGCTATTTTAATATATTTATGGATATTTTCAAATGATAGCATATTCTATTCATTTCTTACCTGGAGTACTCCAAACATACTTCATCTGCTGGCTTGAATATGTCATTATGGTACTAACTGCTGTTATCTAGGCAGTGGCCTGCGACTGGCTCCCATCCTCTTATCCAAGTAATGCAGGTGATCTTTTTGGCAGGTAATTACTATTTTAGTAGCTCTTGTTTTTAGATTCAGAGAACTGTATTCTGGAACAGCAAGATTTTTTGATGCCTGACCCATAGAGAAGTAAGCATATTATAAAATAGGTGACACTGTGTAGTTGAAGGCATGCATTTATGCTAAAAATTTCACCTCTAAAGCAGAATTACTTTTTAGTGGTCTGTATTTGTACTATACGAAATGGCACATTGAGAATATTTACTCTTTGCATAAACTTGAATTTAATGTAGTGACTGTATTTGTTCTGCAGTGCATAGTTAAGTTTTAAGGGAGGTTTTTTGCCTTCCCGATTGTTTTCTTTCTGCTTTTTATTCCACTCTGAGGATTTACTTTATAAATGTTTTATAGAGAGACAGGTCTTACTAACCATAATTAGAAATGCAAGAATCTCTTCACTTGTATTAATGGAGAGGAGTAAATTTTTTTCCCTCTGTTTACGATAACAATTTTCCAAAATCTCTATTGTTGTTATCAATTCAGTCCTTTCCAGTTGAGGAGGACTGTGTGAATGAAGATGAGCACCGGAAAGTAGTACCTCTGGGGGTAGAGATCAGGTTTTGTTTTTGTTGGTTGTGTTTGTCCTTTTGTTTGTTGACATTCCACAAACATGTCTGTGTTTTCTACTTTTTAAGAATAATAAGTTTCTGTTATTCAAACAATACATTACCAATAAATAAGAAAACTGTAGAATACTGTTTATGTTTCCTTAACTGTGGGCTTTCATCTGCAGTGGTTCTGCAATAGTAAGATGCAAACAACCACAACAAAACACGTCCAGAAGCACTAAGGAAAGGGAAAAATAAGAGTGAATAAACCCAAATTAGAAGTTTCGTGTAAATGTGAAGGACTCAGCTTTAGAGAGGCCCTAAAAGGCTAACAGTTACATAGGCAAGATACATTTTCAGGTAGGATGGTGGGCAGGTAAGGGAGCTGAAAAACATGAATGAGTATATGTTTACTCGAATCGTGTAACTGATTCTTGATCCTCCATGAGTAGGTTATTAAGGTCATGTGTTCCCCAAGAAAATGGAGTCCATCTGAGAAAGTCATCTTGAATAGTTAATATTTGTAGTCAGCAGTACTATAAATGTACTTAATGCTGGCGTTCAGTTTTTTCTTAACTGCCAGAAGATTAGCATAGGAAAATATAGGGGCTCTATTTTTGTAGCACATGTAATTTGCTAATATCTCTCCAGGAGAAAAGGATCGTTATCTTTAGAAGTCCCACCGTTCTCCCTTTCCAAAATTGCATCTACCAGATCTGTGGGATACACTATAAATATAGCAAGAACGTAATGTGAGCATACATTACCAACTAAGTCTGTTGCCATCCAATGTTAGTAAGTGTAGCTAATTTAATTAGTAGCATTGCCTGCTTTTTCTAGTTGTTTTTTATTTTCATTTAGTTTTTGCTTTATTTAATATTATGCTTGATTAATCCATCATATAGCCCATATGACAGTTAAAATATAGTGAGTGTTTAATATGTACCATGTGTTGTCTCAGATCCAACTCTTGGGCACTATGAGAAGCAAATCATTATTATCCCCATTTTACTGATAATGAATGAGGGCGTGGAGAAGTCAAGTTACCTGTTCATGTTCTCCTACTGATCAGTAGAAAAGTTGGACCTTGAACCTCAAGAAACTGTTCTCA
Source organism: Taxidea taxus jeffersonii (assembly GCA_003697995.1). NCBI lineage: Eukaryota > Metazoa > Chordata > Mammalia > Carnivora > Mustelidae > Taxidea > Taxidea taxus. The sequence continues at coordinate 28,821 of RCUC01150748.1, forward strand.
GTCACTGTGCTGTGTTTCTGTCTGCTGTTCCTGAAGGTGGTTGAAGGCCGAGCTCCCTTACTTTTTCACCCTGGGGTACATCTGCCATGGATACTCGAAATTGTGGTTAACTATAGGCTTGGGTCCCGGGGAACTGAAACCCACAAGTTAAATTCTGGTAGACCACAGGGACAGGCTTTCAGTTATTTCACATTTCTGATACAATATGATTTTGTAAATAGAAAACAGATTTTCGTGAGGGTTCTAAAATATAAATGCAATTGTAATCTGCAGATTTCAAAATGGAAGATAAAGAACCCATATTTTCAAATATTAGATTGTGGTAACGTTTTACATACTGCAGTGTGATTGTGTAAATTAATTCTGGACTGTCGGGCAGTTAAGTCCCAGGTACTCGTTTCTTTGTGGGCAGTTACTGTGCCAGGTATTGGACACACAGAAATGATTATGATAGTTCCTACCTTCTCAGAGTACTATTGTATTGTCTCTAACCTTATGAATAAGACAAACACATTATTCATCATTCGGGGATTGTTTATCATACAGTATGAGCAGGCCAAAAATCACAGAAGTGCACTGGGTGTTTGAAGAGTACGGGGCGCTATCAAAATGGCACACTGCCAGGATATGTGCTTCGTTTGTTATCGTTAGTCAAGAATATTACTGTAAGGGCGCCTGGGTGGCTCAGTCGGTTAAGTGTCTGCCTTCAGCTTGGGTCATGATCCTGGAGTCCTTGGGATCAAACCCTGCCTCAGGCTCCCTGCCCAGCGGGGAATCTACTTCTCCCTCTCCACCTGCCTCTTCCTCCCCGCTCACACATATGCACACTTTCTCACTCTCTCCCTCTCACAAATAAATAAATAAATAAAATCTTTTTTAAAAAAAAAAAGAAAGAATATTATTATATTACCCGATGTGGGGATGCAGAAATTTAAAAATCCCATATGGATTTGTTTTAGTTACTTTTTAGGAAAAATGAGTATCAGAAAATTAACTAGGGCCATATTCAATACTGGGAATATGGTCCATTTTTAGTAAAAAGTAAAACAAGATGAGCCCAAAATTAACTGCAATGTTAACCCAGTTCTTACTTGCTTTTCTTATTGATCTCATTTCCTTTGACTATCTCTTGCCTCCCCCCATTTCGTTACGTTCTTAGAAAGGAAAGATGTCCTGTATGAGTCATTGTGACAGCTGGTCCTATTTGAAGTAGGTGTGAGGGATAGACCTGTGCACTAAGGGGATACCGGTTTTCACCTGGGCTGATAATTCACTCTCTTTCCCCTTCTTCTTCGAAAACACTAAAGCTCCATGACCATGTTTGCATTCAGTCCAGTACTGAGAATGGCGTCTCCGTTCGTCAGTATTCCATCAGATAGCACAGACCCTGGAAGTAGTGGGTCAATGTTTTCTGCAGTGAATATCCAGAAGGGCGGGGCAGAGGCTGGGGTGGGGGGGATGACTGCTTGATGGCTTGGTTGATTATGTGTGAACCAGAATTTAAATGTACAGTCAGAATCACCAGGAAAACTAAAACATCTTTACATTCTCCAACTTAAAGTAATCCCAAATGTAAACACCAGTTGTATTAGCCTCTTTCTTAGCCCAAAACACAAATGTTTAACCGATGTTGATTTATGTTATACTTACTATTAAATGAGCAGTACTTGAAACCCAATTCTGCTTATATCCTTATAGTTTCAGTTTGACAGTCTTGGCTGCTAAAAAGAAAGTTGGGGGGCACCTGGGTGGCTCAGTGGGTTAAAGCCTCTGCTTTCGGCTCAGGTCATGATCCCAGGGTCCTGGATCAAGCCCCGCATGGGGCTCTCTGCTCAGCAGGGAGCCTGCTTCCCTTCCTCTCTCTGCCTGCCTCTCTGCCTACTTGTGATCTCTGTCTGTCAAATAAATAAATAAAATCTTAAAAAAAAAAAAAAGAAAGAAAGAAAGTTGGGCGCCTGGGTGGCTCAGTCAGTTAAGCACCTGCTATCAGCTCAGGTGATGATCTTGGGGTCGTGGGGGCGGGGTGTGTGCCCTGCTTATTAGGAATCTGCTTCTCCCTCTCCCTATGCTCCTTCTCCTGCTCATGCTCTCTCTCTCTCTCTTTCAAATAACCAAAATTAAAAAAAAAAAAGAATCGTATTTTAAAAAGTCATACAAAGTAAACCCCAAAAAATTGATGGTTACTCTGAAATGAGTAGGTGTTACATTGTCTTCAAGATTTCTGTCATCTCTGTTGCGAATTTCATGTTACTGAAATTCAGTTACTTGAAACATATACAGAAATTTGCTCTAAGAGCACAAACACTGTGACATTTTGTTTTTTTAAAATGTCAGCTCACTGAACATACAGGTGGTTACATGAAACAAATTCCAGATCAGAATTACACAATGGAAAGTTTATCTCGTCATGCCCACATTATAATGTTCTCAATGCGGCCGCTCTGTGGAACCCAGGTAAGGAATGGAAATCCCCAGTGCAGAGCCAAGGGCTGCGCTGCAGGCTCTGATGCAAGCCCAGATGAAACCTCGCTTAGGCCAGCGGAGAGCAGCTCCATTACCGAAAATAACTTTTCCAGTAGTGATAGCATCTCTAAGGGGAATTTCTGTGCTGGGTTCCCTCTCCTCCCTGTCTTGTCCTCTTCCCTCCCCCTCCCCCTCCTCCTTAAATCCTAGTAGAAAGGAAAGTAGGACACTACTGACAATGATAAAGTGAGAGTCAAAACTTCCTCAGCATTCTCACACAGGCACACACACACACGCACATGGACATCAGGGCTACCTTTTAGAGATCTCTAGAGAGGAGTCTTTCTGCTATAATCCTCGGGAGGTGGGAGGGAAGGGAAAGAAAAATATCAACTTAGAGTAAGTATGCAAAACGAACAGCACAATGATGGAAATAATCCGAAGTCTATTTCTTTGCAATTATATTTAGGGGGAAGAAAAGCATGTTTTCTGGATTCTAAGATGCACATGTTTTCCCATTTTAGCATCTCTAGAATCCAGATGCGTTTTATGGTCACTGTGAGCCGGCAGCTCTGCTGATGGGGCTGTCACTGCCTACACATGTACACCAGCACTTACAGAATGGGTGTCCTGGCTCATGAGAAAATCCCAGAGATGCTCATTGAACACAGAATGCCATATTTCTCACACTCTTGATGGCCTAGAGATTGATCTTGTGTGGTAAAGCATGGGTTTTGGCAACTCAGCATTGAAAAGTAATTCAGAAGAATCAGACACCGAACATAAAGATGTTTTAGAACTACCTTAAACTTATATCATTCTCTTTTGAACATATGGATGAGTGATATATTGAAATCTATTTAAGTATATCTAGAGCAGCTTGTTCAGTCAATATAAAATAAAATTCCTAGGTGATGAAAATGCAGTCTCATAATTTAATTGCCAGGTTTTTCTTTAATGGTACATAATGTAAGTGTGTCTTATAATTGACATCTTACTTTCAAAGAATACAGTAGTTATTCTTTCCTTACATAAATATCTTTATCTCCTTCCACTTTGTTAATATTGAAAAGTACTATGATGTTTTTGAGAAGTTATAACTTAAACACCAAATCCTAGCAGTTTAAGTGGTCCATTCATTCATTTCAAAAATAGTCATTGCTCCTTTACTATGAGGCAGGCACTGTCCTAGAAGCTGGAAACACAGCAATGACCAGAACTAAATTCTGTTGTTGTGAAGCATATGTTCTAGGAAGTACAATATATATTAAGCAATAAATATTAGTGTCAAATGATAAATACTAAGAAGAAAAATAAAGATAGGCCGAGAGACAGAGAGTGGAGGGGCTTACTACTTTAGATAGGTTATTAAGGGGAGGTCTCTCTAAAAAGTAGTAATTCCATAAGACTGGAAAGAAGGGAACAGGCCATGTGGTCACATAGCAGGGACATTCCAAACAGAGGGAACAGCAGATTCAGAGGCCCTGTGGCTGAAAACCCTCAGTGTATTCATGGAACGGAGGGGTGGAAGGGCGACAGGAGTCAATTGTGGCTGGAACTGAGTAAGTGGGAGGGTGTTTACGGACTGTGACAAGGGCTTGAGGTCGTGTTGTGAGGTCAGAAACCTGAGGATGCTCTGGACCAGAGGGGTAAAATGATCTGGACTCCCACTCTGGCTGCTAACCATCAAGGGCACAAGGACGGAGGCACCATGACCTATTCGGAGACCGTGGGAATCATCCAGGAGACACAGTGATATCTAGGACCAGTGAGCTGGCTTTTTTATATTAAAAATTAAATTATATATTAAAATAATTATGATTATATAATAAATTATATAACACAATATATTATATATTTAATATATTATTATATATTAATATACACAATATATAATTATATCATTACTATATAATTACTATAATAATATAACTATTATATTAATACATTAATATAATATATTACATATAATACAATAAGTATTATTATTAAAATAGAGAAGTGACATGATTCTAACCACGGTTTTAAAGTTGTAAAGCCAAACAATGGACAGTGAATTAAGATGGATTCTAGTAAACAGAATATGAGTTATGCGCTCATTTCTTTGGCTACATGGAAAATGAAACTCTGGGTAACAACATTTTCTTGAATAGGGGCGCCTGGGTGGCTCAGTGGGTTAAGCCTCTGCCTTCAGGTGGGGTCATGATCCCGGGGTCCTGAGATCGAGGCCCGCATCGGGAATCCCTGCTCAGCAGGGAGCCTGCTTCCCCTTCTCTCTCTGCCTGCCTCTCTGCCTACTTGTGATCTCTGTCTGTCAAATAAATGGATAAAATCTTAAAAAAAAAAAAACCCACAGTATTTTCTTGAATAAAGAAGCCTTGCATAATATTTTTAGAAGTAATTTATTAAGCATTGTGGGGTCTATCAAAAGTTATAAAATGTCATCTCTGGGAGCTTTTAGTTGAGGAGATAAAACATAGGAGAATTTCAGTAACAGGTCAAAGTAATATGTGCTTAAGGACCGTATATCAGCTGGTTCTTTTAGAATTGAGATTAGGAAAATTCTGTGAAAAGCTTCACAGAAGCGAAAGACTTAAATTGTACCTTTTTCAAAAAATAGGCTTGATTGGGGTGCCTGGGTGGCTCAATGGTTTAAAGCCTCTGCCTTCGGCTCAGGTCATGATCTCAGGGTCCTGGGATCCAGCCTCACATCCTCACATCGTGCTCTCTGCTCAGCAGGGAGCCTGCTTCCCCTCCTTCCCCCGCCTCTCTGCCTACTAGTGATCTCTGTCATATAAATAAATAAAATCTTTTAAAAAAAAAATAGGCTTGATTTTTTCAGAACAGTTTTAACTTTACAGCAAAATTGAGCCGCAAGTACCAAGACTATCATACACTCACTCCCCCCTGTCCCACACAGCCCCCTGTACTGAAGGCATCCCCCACCAGAGTGGCACGTTTGTTACATCATGGAATCTACATTGGCATGCCATTATCATCCAAAGTCTTTGGTTGACATTAGGGTTTGCTCTTGGTGTTATACATTCTATAAGTTTTGACAAATGGGTAATGATATGTACTCACCATCATAATACCATACAGAATAGTTTCGTGTCCTGAATATCTTTTGTGCTCCTTCTATTCATCCTTCCCTCAGAAGCGGTCAGCAGCTGAAGACAAGAATTATTTGAAAGTCTGTAAGGAGCAGTGACCTTAGGTACTCATTCACTTCTGGGTTACCAACAACTTCCCCATCATTCTGCATAAGACAAGGAGTTCATTTGCTTGTGTTTGTTAATGGGCCACCGCGAGTGAGTGAACTCAGCAGAGCACAGGGTTGATACTTAGTACTGAAAGTGGAGTTGAGATGCAAGTCTGCTTTTCTACGTACATGAAATCAGAGGAGTCTTACCTGGAGACACTGAGTAGTCCCAGAGAAAATACCTACTGATGATACGATTACTGTTAGTGCTACCTTGTCTTACAGTGAAGCCCACCAGTCAGCAGAGTCCCAGCCGTGCCACACACAGCTTCCAGCAAGTTTTCTATTGACTCTTTAACTCTTTCTGTTGACTCTTAAGTTGACTCTTAAGTCAACATAAAGATAGCCAGTAACTATCAGACATCTCAATATCACTCCTCTCAGGAGAAACAATGACTAGCATGAAAAAGAGAAAACAAAACCATCAGAAAGGGAGACAATAAACAGGAGAGAACTCCACATGCATGCGTGTGAGAGTGCGTGCACACACACACACACACGTGCGCGCACTCATGCACACACATACCCCTTCAGAGAGATAAAAGCAGAAACCGTCAAACAGGGATAAACAATCACAGAACAAGAGCAAGTTGTTGGAAACTGAAAGTATGGTAATCAGAATAAAACTTCTACAGAGGGGTTTTAAGATAAAGTCAAGGAAATCTAAACAGTTAAATTAAGAGAGGAACAATAGAGGAGATAAAAGTGAGACAACTACAGAACCCACTGGAAGGTTCTAGACCCTACTGAGAGGAAATCCAGGAAGGGAGAACAATATGAAAACAATGAAAACCAAAGAAATGAAATTATCAAAGAAATAATACAAGAAAATTTCCCAGAACTAAAGGATATGAATCTCCATATTAAAAGGGCCTAAGTAGTACCCATAACAATGAATTAATAAAAAATGCATACCAAGGTACATTATTATGAAATCAGAGGCCATCAGAGATTAAGAGACAATCATACATGCCTAAAATCACATACAAAAGATTGTAGTTCATCGTGGTGTTTGGCTGAAGGAGCACTGCCTTTCAACTGACAATGGTACATGCCTTTGAAATTGAGAATGACATCATTTCAGTCTCAGCTTCTGTATGCAGCACAGCAAGCAGATGATAAGAATAAAACAAACATCTTAGCCGTGCATGGTCTGAAAACATTTACTTCTCACACAGCTCTTATCAGGAAACCACCAGATGATTTGGTCTAATTGAATGAAATATAAGTATCTGAGCCCTCACTATATCTTTTAGTATGATGTCATGCATATAATAAGTATCTTATGCGTAGTTATAGACGGGCATGAAAAGACTCAAGAAACAAAGATGATTTAAGGCACAGTTTGTATCTTTGACAACCTTTGAGTTTTCAGATCCTGAGTGACACAGGTAAATAACTATATAAAACATAATAAGCACAATATTCTCAGAAAGAAACTGCTGTGGAGATTTGGGGAGTGAAGAGCTCAAATCAGATTGGAAGAAGGGTTTCCTGAAGGAAGTTATTATTTGAGACAGTTCTTGTAAAACAGATGAGATTTTGATAAGCAGGTATGGGGAGGAAAGCTTTCAGACAGAAACAATATCACCAGAAGCACAAAACTGGAAAGCTCCTGACTTGTTGACATAAGCAGTTCAGTGCTGCAGGGAAGAAGAAAAGTTAGGGGGGAAAGAGTGAAAGTCAAGGTCAAGCCATATTATAGAGAGCCACAGAAATCTGGCTGAAGGCTGACAGGGTCATCTTCAGTTTAGTAGGCAAAATGGGAATCACTGAAAGATTTCTGTCTGGAAAGCTGTCTTTCAGGACAGTTAAGCCAGCAGATTTATGACGTTTTGCCTGCTAGAGAGAGCTGATTGACAGATTGAGAGTCTTTCTATGTCCAAAACTTTCCTTCCCTCTTGGCATTGACTCAGTATGCAATAAATACATGTTGAACTAAAGTTTCAATGAGTGTAATGAAAGAGAATTTCAAGAAGGAGCGGGCAGCAGTCCTTACTAAGTAGAGGTTGGGCAGGATGAGGATTCTTTGTAATGAGCAATGAGAAAGCCCCAAGGCCCTGTGGGAAAAGAAAGCATTGCCAGTGGATGGTTGCCCGTCAGATGGGTTGTTCAAGAGTGGATGAGTGGTGAAGGGAGAGCTCAAGGGAAAATATATTCTTCCGAGCAATTTGACAAAGGACCAAGAACCCCTCTTTTCTGATCTGACTGTCCCCTTGCCTGTTTTCTGATTTTTTGTGTGTATCTTTCCTGCTACACTGAATTTCTTGGGGCTAAGAAGTACCTTCCCTGTTTACGTTAGATCTGGAAAGCAGTAAGTTCTCAAGAAATCACAAATAGGCAAAAAAGCTTTAACTTGAATTTGGTAGCAGCGTTGAGCAAAAGTAGAAAGGTTGTAAGAGCTGAGTTTTTAGTCTTGGCTGTCATTGTAGAGAAGCACGGAACCTGTTTGTAACCGGTGAAGGAGAAAGAGAGAAGTATCTGTGGGATCTGGTATTACGTTCTACTTTCTTAAATAAGATTTTACTTTCGAATGTTGTTTGTTTTTAATAGGCCTATCTCAGTTACTTCTTGTCATTTCCCCCCAAAGAGTCAAATTGACTACAGCTCAAGGAGTCGGGAATATTTTTTCTGGGGTCGGTTTCTTCACGAGTAGGGTTGTATCCTGTGGTTACATTTCAGAAGGTGACAGGTTCACATTTTTACTAACTTCTGTGATGTTCTCTTAGTTATGTTCTTATAACTCATAATTCTGAATTGGAAGAGGTCTCTCTGTGAGAGTCCGGGAAAAAGGAGAGTCAATGTGGCAGCTGTCTGTGGTGATACATAAATTGTCTTTTATAACTCTCAGGAGGTCTTTCCATATAGAATGAGCATACTGTATAAATACTACTTAATCGGAAAAGATACTTAAGGTAAATATTTTATCAAATACATTTCTAGCCTATCTGTTTTAATTACATTTCATTGGCATTGTTATAGGACTTTCCTCTAGTAGGTCAGGGTTCTTTCCAGCTGAAAATTATAATACTTTTTTCTTCCAGCCAGAAACGTTTTAAAAATATATCTTCATATTTATATGATACTGCTTCATGGAAGTAATAATACTATAAAACATTCTTGTTGACGGGCCTGTTTAAAGCCATACGTTTGGGGGGGGTGCCTGGGTGGCTCAGTGGGTTAAAGCCTCTGCCTTCTGCTCAGGTCATGATCTCAGGTCCTGGGATCAAGCCCCGAATCAGGCTCTCTGCTCAGCAGGGAGCCTGCTTCCTCCTCTCTCTCTGCCTGCTTGTGATCTCTCTCTCTCTCTCTCTGTCAAATAAATAAATAAATAAAAATAAAATCTTAAAAAAAAAAAAGCCATACGTTTGGCCTTTCTTAGTTAAACGAGGTTCCAGAGAAAACATTAGAGGATCTATTCAAGTTCTAAGTCACTGCCAACCCAGAAGATCCTGGGGGAGGTCCATTTCAGGCTTTCCAGGGGGCTCGTAAACATAGATTCCTGGGAGGTGCTGGGAGTGCATATGCCCCATCTCAGGTGGACAGCCTTATTCTGCCCCTGTGGAATGTGGGTATAGAATTCTAGATCTTCTGGCATTTTAGTAAAGGCAGGAAATTTAGGTTTGGGAGGAAGAGGGATGTTTCTGGATTTTTAAATCTTGGCAGCCAATTAAAAATGTTTAAAAACATTATGCACATACCCCCCCCACACACACACACAAAAACAAACAAACAAAACAAAAAAAACTTCTTTCAGGCGTGAGGGTTGACTGGATCTTCTAGTCTCAACAGGAATTTGACCATCAGTTACTGTCTCCACTGCCTGGGTTCAAGCCCTGTCACCTCCCTCCTAGCCTATTGTAGTCACCTCACAGCTTCTCTCTGTGACCAGGTTTGCACCCCCAAAGTCTGTTCTCAACACAGCAGTTCTTGTGATCCTGCTAAAATCAGGTGGAAGTCGGTCCTGTCATTCCTTTCTGTTCCGTGAAACTCCTGAGAGCTGCCCGCAACCTGTCAGCACCCTCTTGTCCTCACCTCGGGATCAAAGAAGCAGGCTCCTGTGGTAGCCACGCCCTCTTGGATTCTTCTGGATCCTGGTCTTACAAATGCAGTTTCCTTGGTGGCTCTCTGAGGCCTTCAAAGAGATGAAAAAGAAGAGTGAAGGAGGGAGGGAAGAGGAGTGAGAGCGCTGGCAGATTTTTCTAGCTGTTCTCTGCTTGGGCTTCATCTGGAGCAGCCTGGTCAGCCAGTGCCAGAGGCAGAACTCCTCTCAGTGGCCCGTGTGGTGACAGTTTTCCTTCCATAATCTAGGGACTTTCTGTAGGGGAGAGAACCTGGAAGAAGATGTGGATATAAGAAACAGCAAAATAAAATGCTGACATCTAGACAGAAGCAAGCATAAAAGGTATGATAATGAAGGTAAAGAAAAGGTGGTGAGAATTCAAATGTCCTCCCTCCAAAAAAGGAGAGCTAGAAAGTCTGAGAGGGCAGAGGCTTGAAAAGCATACCAGAATGACAAGCATTCAGTGCGAGTATTACATTGTCACATACAGAAGTGCCACTTAATGTCCCTTCTAAAGTGCTCAAATTAACCATAGCGAAGCTATCGCTTACTCAGCAAATAAGATCTCACTGACTTCTTGACGTGGATTGAATGCCTGGAAATACTTAAGGCATTTCACAGAAAAGACATTTCCTTTGCTTGTGGGCTTGCTATGTAAAGCAGACCGTGTGAAAGGAGAAAATAGCAAATTCAGGGTAGAAGATAGTCAAGCCAGTTGATGGGTGAGTTGCCTTCCTTCTTTCTCTCTGGCTAAATTTTTTACTCTACTGTTTAACCAAAGCAGTATTGAGAATATCAAGGCCATATGGTAATGATTTTTTAAACATTTTAAACATTTTTAAAACATTTTTTAAACAGTTATCATCGAAATTAGTCATAAAATGACAGGAAGAGAAAGGCATCTTTTTACGAGTGCACTTTAATTAGTTCACTGCGTTGGGCTTTGGACTGAAGGATCCATTACGGAAGACGTCTGTGCACGTGGGATCTCTAGATCCCCGTTCTGCACTGCCATCTAATTATTAAAGCACGCACACACAAGGGCACAACACATGAACAAGGGTAAAAACATGCCGTCAGTCTTTCCCCATTTCATAGTAGCACCCCCAATGCCCTCTGTCCCTTTATCCATAGCATATATGTTTGGGATTTTTGTTTTCTATCCCCGTGAAGTTAGGAACTCTGTTTCCATCACTACGGTATCCCCAGTGCCAAGAGGAATGCCAGCCACCCAGTAGACATTCACATTGTCGTTGAATGAGTGATTGTTATAACAGCTTTCTTGAGATGTAACTCACATACCGTACAGCTCACCTGTATGAAGTGTACACAGCTCACTGGTTTTTCGTATATTCACAGAGTCGTGCAACCATCACCACAGTCAATTTTAGAACATTTTCATCCTCCCCTCAAATAAATGCCATACCCGTTACCAGTCATTCCGCATCTCCCCCAACTCCTGCCCATCCCAGGCAGGTGCTAATCTATTTTCTTTCCATATAGATTTGCCTACACATACATTACATGTAAATGGAATCATGTAATATTCGATCTTTTGTGACTGGCTTCTCTCACTAAGCGTAGTGTCTTCAAGGTTCATCCATGCCGTAGCACGTATCTGAACTTCATCCCTTTCTGTTGCCAAATAATATTCCATCGTATGAACAGGCCACATCTTGTTTATCCAGGAGTGAATGAGTTTTTAACAGCAAATGTACTGCTCCCAGATTGGTATCTCCTACCTACAGGACGTATTACTGACCAGTGCACTCCCACCCCATCCCCAGTTGGCCTTCTAGAGAAGTCTCAGCAAAGACCATGTAAGTTTCATGTTAATCTAGAATAAACATAATTAGATGCTCATTAGATGTTAATTCAGCAAAGATTTGTTAAACCTTGTGCCTGTCATGTCTTGGGCACTGTCGTGTATTCCAGGGCTTCAGGGTGAGGAAGTCAGGTTTTCTGGCTCTCGGGCTAAGAGAAATGTGGTAGAAACAAATGTCTCTTACTCACAGCGCAGGGGATTATTTCTGGGGAAAGAAAAGGAAGGAAGCTGATCCTCCTCCATTTGTTAGCTACCGTGTTAGGTTTTCACAACAACCCTACAAAGTATATGTAAGAAAAGAACGTGCAACTGAGAGAGGTTAATAAGGGTTTGCCTAAAGTCTCAGAGCTGATCCTCATCGGAATCCCACTTCTAATCTGGGGTCAGGCTGATTCTAGGGCTCTTGTTCATTTTTGTCCCCTATGGAAAGAAGTTGAAAGTGATCATTCTCCAAGGAGAGGGTTGAATCAGGGTTTTTCTGAATTCTTAAGATGTGTGTTAAGTGTCTTCTTTTTTTCAAAAGTCTCCTAGAGTAAGGAGGGCATTGAAATTTGAGCTGAAGAATAGGCATAATTAAAGTCCTTGATTTCAAAAGATAATTCTAATGTCAAAGGAGGTGTTGAGAGGAGGTGGAAATCGGAAACCAAAAGACCAACTAGTATTTCATTTTAGTTATCCAGGCAAGAGATGGTAAAGATCTGAGCTGTTGGACTAATTGTAACAACTACCTTTTATTGGCTACTTAGTATGTATCCATGGGTGCCAGGCCAAGTTAACTAACTATATCCTTACACAAACCCTATGGCATAGATATTAATGCAGATCATCCCATTTTACAGACAAGGCTTAGAGACCGCCCCAGGTTCACATAGGTAGCAAGCAATGAAGACAGGATGTGAGGTCAAGCCATCCGACTCCCAAGCCCACATACTTAACCACTGCCTTCTCTTGTGTTCTAGCAACCAGAGAGGAATGGAGCAAAGTTAGCCGATTTGACAAATCTATTTGTAGGGGATTTAAAATCTATGTAGGGGAACTACAGATAACAGTTCTAGAGTACCAGGTTTCTGTGTAACTCTGTCCCCAACATCCCCTTGTTAGGATGGAGTCTACTGTAGGCCATTAGTAAGTGTTTGTTCCTTCTTGGTATTTTCTCCCCTTTTTTACAAAGTGCCATTTTTCTGCAGCTATTTCTAATACTGCCTCTCTGGTTTTCTTTTACTTACACACAGTCAACCACATATTCAGTCTTTTTCTTTCTGCTTCTCTATCACCTATTGATTCCTACCTTAAAAACTTCTAGTCTCCAACCCAACTTGTCCTGATGGAATTCTAGATCTACAAATCCAGCATGGTGCGCTAGCCACAGAGTTCCATAGAGCACTGGAAAAGTGGCTCACCTGACCGAGGACTGACGTTTTACCTTTATTTAGTTTTTATTGTATTTTATTTTATATTTAATATTTATTCAGTTTTACTTAAATTTAAAAACTGATGATTTATTCACTATTAAAAAATTTCTAGATATGTTTGAAACAATTCAGGTATGTGCGTCTACTTTTTCAACTGTAAATTTTATGTAATCTACATACAGATCAAGTATTTCCAATGAAAATTTAGCATCTGCGTTGATAGGTGCTGTAAGTATAAAATACACCTCATATTGTAAGCTTAGCATGCAAAGAAGCTAAACTAGCTCATTAATAATTATTTTCATATTGATTATATGTCAAAATAATATTTTTGATGTATTGAGTTAAAATAAAGTTGGTTTTACCTGTTCTTTTTGATATTTTAATGTGGCTACTGAACGATTTTTAATTTCCATTATGTGGTTGCATTCTATCTCTGTTGGGTGGTGCTGTTCTTACTATTTATTTCTGAGATGCCTTAGCACTCTGTTTACTTTTGATTATTGCAAACTACCTCATTTTAAATGATACTTGTTTCTCAGTTTGCAGATTTCATGTGGATTAGCATTTTGAGGGTCGTTTACTTACTTGAGTTGTTTGGGTTTTTTTTAAGATTTTATTTATTTACCAGAGAGAGAGAGAGAGGACGCACATGAGCACAAGTAGGGAGAAAGGGAGAGGAAGAAGCAGGCTCCCCACTGAGCAAGGAGCCCTATGCCATACTACATCCATCCCAGGAACCCCAGGATCATGACCTGAGCCAAAGGCATCATGCTTAACTGACTGAACCACCCAGGCATTCCTTCTTAGCACATGGTACTGAGCACATGGCAGGTGTATGAAAATGCTTACTGAATGGAAGCCTCTCTTTTGCAGACTTTGTCCACATGGCTTCCAAGCCACATACCATTCTTCCATTTCACTGTCAGTTCCATTCTAGCTGCCAGGGGTGTCTGGGAGCCACCAAACTTGGACACTGCCAGACACAAAGTTAATAGGGCCTTGTAGAGTGCTTTTCAGTTTTCTATGAGTTGAAGGCTTACAGATAGTAGGTGCCCAGAAAACATTAAATGCATGTGTGCCTCTTAGCTTTTGCTCTTCTGTGCCAACTGAAGTTCTAAGAAGGAACTAGGGGCAAACAAGAATTAGTTATGGGGGTTTCAGCTTTCTGTTAGCATGCATTCCACAGCAATTACTAATGAACTTAAAATCCATTGTCCTATCATTTTCATCGATCAGCAGAGATAGTCAAGAGGTGATTGAATATCTGACTTGTTTTATTTGGAGGATAAGTAATTAAAAACAATGTCACACCTTTGTAGACCATGTTCGAACTTTGTAGACAGAAGTTCTTTGTACTTTGAAAATGGGATGGGTTTTCTTGTTCTATATGCAATTGGTATTAGGAGAAGAATACAAAACCATAAGTCTATTCATGAAATATACCTTTAAAATTATTTGCTCATTTTTAAAATGTGTATGTGTGTGTGCACATGTGCATGCATGTGAGGGAGGGGGAGAGAGAGAAAGTAACTTATTTAGGCACAGTTGTCAATTTGCTTTTATTTTCTATCTACTTATTGCTTTGGATAAACATACTGGACTACTGCCAAAAATTCAGGTGGCTGAATACTAATTTTGCTGAAATTAGATGGAACAGCCATCCCCTGCCAATTTTCTGTCTAAATTATGCAAAAATTTGACTCTTGCAAGACGTAAGTCTGGTAAAAAATAGAGTCCTAATTTTCTAGTTAGTCAGTAAGACCTTCAACGGACTCATTAGTCTTGTTTCAGCTTCTATTTTTTATGTAGGAAAAGAAATCAAAGAAAAATGAAATGCAGTAGAAGTTACTAGTCATTTTTCTCACGTGACCCAAATGTAGACTTGCAGTGTTAAAGAACATAACGTCCGTTAAATTGTCTGATACAGAGCAGGAGTGAGCCTCAGAAAACAATCTTTCAAACATATGATAGTTATTGAATAAGTACTCAAATAATGGTCAGTAATGGAATACAAAGGGTTATCTCTTAGCTAATCCTCAAGTAATGGAATTGGTGTATCTCTGATTTTTCCCTTAGCCTTCCAGGGTTTAGAAGAATGAGACAATAGTGATTATGGGAGCTAGAGGGAGCCACTGGGGGCCAGCAAGGACAAGGAGGCCTTATCTTAAGCAATTAATCGAGAAACTCATATTGTGGGACAATTTTTCCGATCTAATTCTAAAATAGCTGTAGAGCCCCAGGTCTTGAGATCTTATTTCTAGAATTTTGTCAAGGTCATTTAGAGCGCCAGGGCAGCCTTTCGTCAGAGTAAAGGTTGGGTTAACAGTATATATTACTCCGTACCTAGAATATCTGCACCAAGAAGACGGAGCATCCAACAACTTAAATGTGGTCGTAGTTGTTTACTTTATTTTCATTTTTGTGGTAGCAAACTGTCAACATAGAGTAGTCTTATCCCAAAGATACACAACCTTTCTTAAGTGCACAGGTCTGTTTGTGTTATCGTGTAACAGTTGGATCGCTGTGCTGATCGTGCACGCCTGGTGGGGTTTTTTTTTTGTGTGTGTGTATGTATGTTATTTCACGTAGTAATTGATTTCCTACTGAGTATGGTTGTTTTCAATCGGATGGGTCATTATGAGCTTCCTACCACCATCCCTTCTCCCCACCACCACCATTAGTAGAATGTGTTGTTTTCTGGTTCTTTTGTATGTCTTATCTGAGAGTGGAACTTGTTGATCTGCTGCACAGTGAACATTTGTAACCCTTTCCTTAGCCTTCCTTACCTGCCCTTCTCCATCTTTTCCTTTCTTTCCATCAAGCTTCCCTGCTTACAGCTGGCCAGTGGTTTCCCGTTGTGCTCAGACACGCCGGCCCCCTGGGCACCGGAGACAAGGCGGCCCTGACTCCCGCGTGCCGGCCTTCTCCACGGGTGTCCCCTCCAGCCCCAGCGCCTGGCTTCCGGATGCTGAACATGCCAGTCTGTTCCCACAGCAGGGCCTTGCCTTGCTTCTCTCTTTTCTCCCCAAAAATGCTCGTGCAAAAGCACATCTCATGGCCACAGTCTTCTCGCAAATCTGGTCTTAACTAAAATGTCCCTTCCTCCGTGACCATTCTTTCTAAAGTAGCCCTCCCCCGCCCCCAAAAAACCACGATCTGTTCTGTTTTATTGTCTCAGCACTTCGTCACTATGAATCTCATTTGTCTATTTGTTGCCTACGTGCCCTACCAGCAGGTGAAGTCCACGAGAAGAGAGACCTTGGCTTTGTTTCCTTGCGTCCGTGTTGCTCGTTGTTCAGGTTGTTGCAGGTATTTGTCTGCGGGGGGGCGGGGGGTGGCAAAGGTGTAAGACTGCTTTAATGTGTGATCTTCAGTTGGCCTCGGCGTTTGCCTCCGCCACTAGATGAAGCTCAGGTCACCAGCGACCTACTTCAGACTCTTGTCCCCGCAGCTGGAGTAACGTTTTTCTAAAACAGATCGGAGGTGCTGGGGTGGCTCAGTCAGTCGAGCGTCTGACTCTTCATCTTAGGTCATGATCTCAGGAGCAAGAGTTGGAGCCCCATGTCAGGCACCGTGCTCCGTGTGGAGTCAGCTTGGGATTCTCTCTCCCTCTCTCTCCTTCTCCCACTGCCCCTAATTTTTAAAAAAAGCAGATCAAACTTAAAAAGCCAACTCCTCACCATGGCCCATGAAGTCCCATCTACCTGTCCAGTCCATCACATTCCCTCTTACTCTCCCATCACACTGGCCACACTGGTTTCCTTTCAGTGCCTCAAACATACAGCCTCATTTTACATATGGCTCTTCTCCGTGCTGTTCCTTGTGCCGAGAATACTTTTCCTCTGGCGTGTCTCTGCCAAGCTGTTCTAATTATTCAGATCTGTGTTTAGTCAATAATAAGATGGTTTTTTCATCCTACCGAGAAGATGGCACTCTTTCTCACTACTGCCTCCTTAGTTGCTATCTTCAGTGACTTTATCCTGTTTGTTTATTTCATAGCACTTACCATAGGGCATAATAACTTTTTTTGGAGGGGGGGGCTGTGCTATGCTGGATGCTTTTTGATCTTTGGCACAATTGAATACTCCTTGTTGAAACCCTTTCTTGTACTTGCTTATATTTTCTCTTCTGGTTTTCTTCCAGCTTACTAGCTGTTCACACACTGTATGTTTCCTCAGGTGACCTTTCTTACACTCCCAGCTTCAGCCACCCCCATGGGAGATACTGCATGTCACTATGAGCTTTGCTCGACAAGTATTAAGGGCCTCCTCTGGGTCAGTTGCTGTTTTTGACACTGGGAGTACAATCTGGAAGATACAGGCCCTGCCCTCAGAAGGCTGACCTTTGAGTGGGTGAGACAAAATTGAGCAAATGAATAACATAATGTTAAGTGGGAGTGACTGCAATGGACATAAAGTAGGGCACAAAAGTCTCTGGGAGGCAAGTAGGTCACAGAGGGTGGGTGATCAGAGAAGACCTTTGATGCCATGACCCTGGAGACTGGATAAAATGAGAGAAGCAGCCATGAGAAGACCTGGAGGAAGACTATTCCTGGCCATTGGGAGAGTCCTGGGAAGCAGTGCTGCGAGTTTAAGGAATGCCCAAGGGGACAGTGTGGTTGGAGAGGAGGAGCAGAGGGTCAGGGCGGGGCAAGGTCCTGACAGGACGTTGTAAACCATAGTAATCCTTGGGATTTTAATCTCATTCTGACTCAAAGCCATTGGAAGCCCCTGAGCAGGAAGACGATGCGATTCTGCTTTTGGAGCTGAAGAGTCCTCCAACTTCTCCCATCCTGTGGCCTTAATGGGGAATAGGTACAATCATGTGAGCTTTTGGTAGTCAGAACTATTTATTTGCAAAGTCATACTGGTGCTATATCGAAACATTCATCACTGAAACATTGTGACTTCCGTCAAAGGAAGTTTCATTAATACTTCGATCAATACTTTCATCAAAGAAAGTTTACATGAAGTTCCAAGTAGTTTATGGTTAAATGCAGTACCTTCAATTCTGATTTTTAAGAATTTTTAATCTGTAATTGAGGTATATGGTAACTTTCTGTTACTCACGAGTTGATTATCCTCTTGGCTCCCCTCCCCTACCTTTCATCTCTGCCAGAAAGAGTTGATTGTAATTTCATAGCATTTTTCTAGTAATATTTATACCATTGTGATGTGCTTGTTTTTGTGGCTTGTAGTAATGGATGGTGTCTTGGGGTATTTTTTGCTAGTTTTGAATCGCCAAATTTGAGAGACCAGCAGCGATTTTATAAGCTATCTCCTAAATAAGAGGATCTTTGGGGTTGATGGAATGAGACAATAAAATCCAGAAGCTTCAATACTATTTTCTTTCCCCATCAAATTTATCATTTGTTACTGAACTGATGTTTTCTTACCATTTCAAAGAGGAGTCATCCTGAATTTGGTCTTCTTGCCAATCTTGCTTTTTAACAGCCATTGTGTAATTATCCTGAGCCTTCCCTTTTCGGGATTTTCTGGAAATCTCTGGGATTGGACCAGTGTAGTTGGGGGAGAAAGGGTAAAAGTGAGTGCAGGAGTGGCTCCTCCCTAGGTGGCTCCTGCTCAGGGCCGGGTGAGTGGAGAGAGTCGTAGCAAAGAGACTGCCATTGACAATCCATGGCCATCGGGACAGTTTTCAACAAGACTTCACACTGTTTTTACTGACTGTGAAGCAAGGAGGGTCAGTGGTATTTGTGTGTGGGTACGGTGGAAGACTCTTGTGCTCATCAACACAAGAACAGAAAAGGGCTGGTTCTAGAAACCAGGGTTGACTCCTAGTTCATTGCTGTCTCCACTATAATGAAACTCTGCCTTAATCATAAAGTCTGGACTTGAAATAAAGAGCATGCGT